>WBMW01004678.1:1226359-1319167 GCA_013396635.1 Penelope pileata
AAAGATGACGTATTTGGAGTTTTGAAAATAAGATCACAAGAGCAAAACTCTATTGCTGTAAATCAGCAAGACTCCACTGATTTTCCAGTTTACTGTATTTGTGTAATCTTAACTATGCATTGTCTCTCTTTGCTTTAAAGCATTGAAAGAACCTCATACTTTGAGGCTTTTTATTCTGATTGTTGCTCTTGATTCCATCATCATTATTTTTGTTAAAATACAGCATGCTTTTAATGTTTAATTTAAATCCTTACTTTCCTCCTGCTACCCAAAGACATTTTACATGTGAGAATAACGGTTTGGACCCCAAATCACCACCATCTGCTTATTTATGGCAAGAGCCGACAATAAAGGGAGCCTGTACTGAGCCCTCAATTTTACTGAGCTCTCAGTGGGAGCTGGATAATAGCAGCATTTGTCATGTGACTGTGCTGTGAGCTCAGTTTTCATTTTCCTGACAAAAACAAGATTGTTTTTTTATCAGTCACTATTACTATTCTACAACGTTCCACGACAAGAACACTAAAAGGACCTTTACTTCCTGAGACCCATCCCTTTTACTCTACAGTGGCCACTGTTTTGCCATAGTGTGCATTTGATCTTGGTATGCCATTATGTGCCAGGATTACATGCCTCAGTGTCTGAGGGGAAAGGTGAGCTGTGAGGTATGTAACAATAACAAAAACTCACCACAAAATCAAACCCCAAAACTACAATACAAGGGTGTTAGTGAGGCAACAAAATCAAACAGCTTAAGAAAAAGTCAGTCGTTGCTGTCAGAAAGTAGAGACTAAATAATTGAAGGAACCTGCCTTGTGCAAGTACCAGCAGCAAGAAAAGACTCAAATAGGTTTTAAACTTGCATGAAGTTTCTCATAAACTATGATACTGAGGGACTTTGATAGTAATAATAAAAAAAACCTCTGTTCAAAGACGAGTATGTGAGAAAGAGGAAAGTTAAGCTGACATCCTGCTTCAGATGGATCACTTTTCCTTCTAATGAGGACATGTACCAAGCGCAGTGCAGCATAAAGGCAGACTGCTGCTGCTCTCGGAGTTCACTTTTGACCCTTAAAAAACAGTGTGTGGGGGCTAGGAAGCTGGTTTTTTACTTCAGAATGTTTTTTAAAATCTCATTGCTGCGGTCAGAACTATCTCAATGCACTTGTACAGACAGAGCTCTGTGCTACAAAGGCATCTAACTTAGATCCAGAAGATATTTTGTAGGCTTTCACTGAGAGGTACATCAAGCACTCCAAGTTCCTGGCACCAAACTCTGATATGCATCATGTGAGAACCATAGGTAAAGTTCCTGGCAATTACTGTTCCCGTAATACATACACCGTTATACTAGTCAGTAAATAAAGTAAAACTAGGTCTTCAAAACATACAGTAATAACTGCTTTTAATACTATTACATAGATAGTTGGACCACAGAATTGTTCAAGTTTGTAGGATTATGAGGTTTTGCACTACTTAGCCTCCTTAGCAGTATGACCCAGTGTTGACATCATGATGCTCTAGAGCATGAATGCAAATGGGGAAACGTTGAAGAGTATTTTCAAAGCTGACACTGATAAAAGGGGCTAGATTCCTGCTCTGCTCATATGAGTTGGGATTTGTCTATTGAAATGACAGGTTGACAAGACAAATATCTTTATCTGAATTACTTGGTGAAGTTTCCTTAGAAACTAGGATAGAACTAGGCATTTCTAGATTTATCTTCTCTAAGGTAGAAATTGAACAAGCATACATGAGTTATGCTGTAGAAATAACTGTTCTTGTCCATTGGCTGTGTGAGAGCACAGACCACTAGCTCTGATGTAGATGGTGAAGATGTAGTGAGACACACCTAACTCAGTCTCTGAGTTCTTCAACTCCTGGAAATTGATGGTGCCCCCAGCATTGGTCTTGATAAATGCAGCCTTATATAAAACTGTTGGGTATGAAGGCAAATAGTTGGTATCTGAGTACAAAGGAGGAAGAAACCAGACAAATTTGTATAAAATGCCACACAGAGAAGAAGTTCTAGTACTGCTCCAGAAAGAAGACACACACTTCAGTTAGCTTGCAGGAACAATGTGTACAAAGGGAACACACCTGTACACCAATTTGAGTGAAATCCTGATTCAACTGAAATTAAATGCAAAGCATCCAATCCTAGCAAGCTCAGAACTTCAGCACTTGTCTGAAGAATTGGCATATTACTAATACAACTGCCATAAAGGGGAGAGCCCACTTGAGTCCATCTGGATTCTGGGATACTTTTCAAGGAATGTCAAGAGGCTTAAGGTCATCTTGATGAGCTTACTGAACACGATGTTCATCCCACAGCATCTAAATGGGATTGCAAGTTGGGGTAAATGGAACTGAGTTATCCCAGGATGGAATGGGTGAGTTTGAATGTTCCAGTGAAAAAAGAGCTGCCACCGGCTCTCCCTTCTAACTCTGTAGTGCATGGAGACAAATCAAACCTTTATTTTTGCACTACCTCCCAAGAAAAGAGTAAATGCTTTTTTATCTTGACTAACTTGTCCAAGCCTAGGCACTTCACAGCATTCCTCCTCTGGCCACAAATCTGTCACTGCTTATCAACATTTGGACAACTCTGTCTGAATCTAATAATAGCCAGAGGTGGTGGACAATACAAAAGAAAAATCAGGTGGTGTGCTTTTAGCTAGACAGCTAATTCTGAGCTCTGCAGCTGTCAGCGGGAAGGACTTGTAAGTGGTGTGTGTGAATACAGCCGTCAAAGATATCTGATCTGTGTGGAAATTGCAGGCTGACACACAGCAGATCTTACGACCTTTAACTCTGTGAAATACCTGCCAGCCAGCTCTGCTGAAGAAGGAT
Source organism: Penelope pileata (assembly GCA_013396635.1). Classification (NCBI taxonomy): domain Eukaryota; kingdom Metazoa; phylum Chordata; class Aves; order Galliformes; family Cracidae; genus Penelope; species Penelope pileata. Next base: position 1,229,213 of record WBMW01004678.1, read on the forward strand.
CTACATGCAGGGCCTGTAATATGTTGATCCTCTTTTCAGGCCATCCAGGGTTTGTATATTTTTTTCCCAAACATTAGAAAATGAATTGACTACAACCACAGTATTCACGTAAAACCGACGTATCTGATATGACTGATACAGATAACAAAGCCTTTCATCAAAAGATCCCAGGGGTACTATGCATCGTATTCACAATAGTTCCACTCCTGTAAAAAATTCTTACTTAAATTTGTACACAAGCGGCTCCACTGAAACCTAATCACATGCGTGAGTCCTTTCAGAATCAAGGACCAATACTGCACTGGAATTATGTTTGTCTCTACTGATAACAAAGATCTGTCGAACAAAGCACAAGAAGAATCTTTGTTAACTGTTTGAATTCCTTGAGGAATTTTAGATATCACCTCTGGATTTTGTCCAGAACTCAAAGACCATCATCCCACCCTGGCTGATGATACTCCAAGGTACTTAATGATAGAAGATAAGTGGGATTTTGTGCATCTCAGAAGCTGAACGCTCTGTTGGGAAGGTCCAATCTTTTAAGTGAATTTCCTCAATTAAATGACTAACTCTTTAGCAAATGAGGAAGAAAAAAAGGCAATACAGATGAGGCATAAGAGTGGGAGAAAGAGCTCAGACAGACTCCATATCTAAACATCATCCCCAGCGACCATGGAGACAGAAAACTATGTAACGTGCTACCATGAAATCATACGACCCCAATCCCCCTAAGACTATTTTCCAAACTAGCTGGGCCTCAATGTCTGTGCAAATACAAGTGAAGTCATGAGCAATATAGAACCTCTTATTTTATTAAAGAACAATAATTGTTCTTGTAAACATATAAATAATGAAAAAGCTTTGACTCACATTCTTACACAGACTGCCAGACAGCACTGGTTGCCAAGCTGTGATCTCATCAAAAATCGAGAACATACTGCGAATGTTAAGAGTGATCTAAACCTAATTGCATAGCCTGTCCCATCACACTGCTGATTGGAATTTCACCGGAGTCTGGACTTTGGTATTGGTCCATGTCTGCTATCAGTGGGAGAGGACGAATTTCAAAGAGTTCATTTCCAGTGTCTATACATAGATCTAACAGCTGTCCCCTGAAGTCAGGGCCGTGGCCCACCCTGTCTTCTTACTTGCCATGGTTTCTTGGCAATGTAGATCCAATGTAAATAGTGAGAAGTGATGAAGAGCAAATTTCAGATCTCTCTCTGCACTTTGGGAAAATTCCAGATGTGTATTTATATTCAGATGTGACCCTCTGCCAACATCACACCAAAGCAAAATTTAGCTAGGACTTGCATTCTTTCTGCTTTAAGAAATTATGACCAAAATGCAGTTCTGATTAAAGTTTCTTTTGCAACACCTTTTTAAATTGAGCTTGTATAAAATCTTACTTGTGAATTTATAATAAAATCATGATAAAAGCATTATTTCTGTGCATCCTTTTCCCCTTTCAATGCCTGCCCTTTACAGTAGTTTGCAAGAAGCGTGAAAATATTCTTGCATTTATTGTAGCACACTATGTTTGCAGCATAAATCTCAAACAGCAAACTTCAGAGATGCAGCATGCCCTTTTGTTCCATTCTCATATGAAAGGAGTCTTCTTACCCACCTCATAATTCAGTTCAGGTAATGCCTCTTAAATAATACACACTCCCTTCCCAGAAGGCAGCTATTTGTCAGTGTTATCAGGTAACTGATTATTTTTAGCTGTTGAAGGAAATGCAGTTATCTGCTGAGGGTTGGAAGGCTCCTGTCTTCTGTACAAGTGGAATTTAGGGGATCACAATCTGAACAAAGAGGTCTAGCCCCCAGTGGTCTTCAGAGGAAACTTTTTACTGTTTTTCCAGAACAAGTGAAAGAGACTGGACTGTGCTGTTTGACAACATAACCCTACAGAAAGTGAAAAGTAAAAGCAATTGAAAAATAATTAAGTGCAAACACATAGCACAGCCAAATCCTCTTCACCTGGAATAAGATTTATGTAACAAATCCAACCTCAGCTATAGTCTCCATACACTGCAAAAAACCCTGAGCTTGTTGATAAGGAAATCTTGAAACAGCATGAAATAAAAAATTCTATCAATATTTTGCTGGAAGTTGAGATCCAGTTCTGTGTCACTTAAAAATATTTTAAAATGCTGGGACTGAGGTAGAGAGAATAAATAAACCATAATTTAATCTTGTTTCTGCCTATCTAGTTACATTTCTGAAAATTAAACTGTCTGGTTTTATTCTGATGAGTTTATGAGCCTGTTTCCGCAAAGTGAGGTCTCCCATGTCCTTGGAAGAGATGAAGGCAACACTTTCTCTTCAGCCAGCCAGTAAAGTGACCATGCTCAACAAGTGCCCCAAATGGCTGCCATGCCTCTGCAAGACTGCTGCCTTCTTGAAAGCCCACGCACACACAGGCGTTCCCAAAGAACAGATGCTATGCTCAGCCATACAGCCCCTACTCCCCAGCATCTCTGCTCTCAGGATTACCAGGCTCCTTCCCCCTTGTCTTGCCAGAGAAGGTGGGACAATCCAGAGCTGGCAGCTTCCCACCAGAATGCCCTCAGTGTGGGCAGAGGCAGGGCCACATGGGTCTCACAGGTCCATGGAAGCAGAAGCAAATCCTTCCACCTCCATCCTGGGTTTGGAAGACTCTTCCCTCCCTCTGCTGTCCTGTTGGAGACATTTGCCCCTTGCCCAGCAGAGCCTGTCCTCTCAGCTGCGCTGTTGTGGCTCTTTCCACACAGCCACGAGTGCCTCTAGAACGCAACAGGGAATCAGGTCTGTCACGTTTTGTTCTCCCATTCCACAAAGTCTTCTAAATTGTTCTGCATTTAATAACCTAGATCCATGCCTTTGCCCCACTTTCAGACTTGAATCTTTCTGATTTCTTCTATCAAGTTGACAAGATGAAGGGTTTGTTTTCTTAAATATATCTTTTAACAAAACCTGTATGGAATATGCTCGCTTGTGTCAGTGATCTGGAAAATGCGCTTTGTCTTCCTTCCAGAGAACGCACACATTTCAGATTTCCCTTAAGCTTTTGTAATTATTTCTGATCTCAATGGTTTTACTTTGTCAGCCCAGCTGATACCAGCCAGATGACAGAAGTGATTTGAGGGTGGATTTTGTCTAGAAAGGAGCAGAGGAGAAAAGCAGAAAAAGAAATTATGGTAATTTCTCATTTCATTGTAAAGACACGTTGTGGGTATTTGCATATTCTGACTGGGAAGTAAACAGAACCATAATCAGATGACATGGCAAGAAAGGCTTGAAATGCTAGTTGAAACTGAAAATGTAAATGCTTATTAAACAAGACATCTTTCCTATGAAGACTGCTCAAAAGAAAGCATCATATTAGGCACCTCGCTCAGTGAGTTGAGCCTATTCTCACAAGGGAAGGGTGAGAAGTTGAACATAAACCGCCCATGTGTATGGGCAAGTGTGTGTATGCTATAGTATGTTGTTATGGTTTGACTTAGCAGATAGCTAAGTTCCACACAGTTAGTCACTCACCCTCCCCCCTCCCCAAATGGGACGGGGGAGAGAAGTAGAGAGATATGCAGTAAAATGCGTGGGTTGAGATAAATGCTATTTACTAAAATAGTAAAGAGAACAAAAGAAACAACAGTACATATATATATATATATATATATACACAAAGAGGATATGCAGAGCAAGGGCTCACAGCCACTGGTGACCCTTCCTCCCGGCTAGCCCCTCCGTAACAAAGATAACCCGGAAACCCCACGAACCAATCACGTGATGTTATATGGGATGGAATAGCTCTTTGGTCAATTTTGGGTCAGCTGCCCTGGTCCTGTCCCCTCCCAGTTCCCAGCTCCTTATGCCCCCCTTAACTACCTCACTGGCAGAGGAATGCGGAAGTGAGTTATGTCCTCGGCTCCGTTCAGCACTGCCAGGATGTTATCAGTATCTCTGAGGTACAAGATAAATTCATACTAGACACTACGAGGTGTAACTTCTGTTAGAAACTAAGACATATGTACATGACTTATTAGTTTGGTTTTAATCCGTGTAAATAAAAATCTAGCTCCCGCAGAGCTCATGGCACGCTGAGAACTCCTGTCAGCATTTCACTCAGCCCCATCACTACATCCATCAGCTGGCTTCAGAGAATGGGAGGGAGGATGAGACAGGAGGTATCAAGATACAGCTTGTAATGACTGAGTCCTAACACTAAACATCTCTAACTCAGACTACCAGGGTCATTTAGCAGGTATGACTTGCTGTGACACCTGCTGAAGGAGAAAGGAAGCTCTGGGAACTTAACATTTTAGAATAAAACTCAAGAGTTTTCCTTCAGCTTTGCTTAGTGTCTGAACAAACTCCAGGGCACAAACTCCAGTGCCAGTTTAATACAGATTTCTGTTTGCAGAGACTCATTAATGTTGTGCACAACTGCTTTGAAAAGGTTAAAGTCTTGGCAGAAAGCAGCAATAGCGATCGCCAATTCAACTCTAGAAACTCCAGCACTTACTCTGAGACTCTCCAGACAGGGGAGCGCTGAAGCACTGAGCTGAGCTTAAGAAGACACCAAAGCACGGAGCGGCCACTGGCATGGAGGGCTGCAGGCACAGGCAGGTCAGCACCCTGTCCCGTGGGTACCGCTGCTACCCTGGGTGCCAGCTTGGCACCCTGAGGGGCTGCTGCGATCCCAGCTAGCTGCTCTCCAGCAAATCCTATCTGCTTAACTACATGCTTCAGTCTGTTATGAAGCAGAGCCTTAAAAACAAGGCACTGCCATTTTGATGTCCGCATTTTATACTAGAACACGTGCTATGAATTCTCTCTTTTGCAATTCCTTTGGATAGGAGGGTGAAAACAGGGAAAAAAGTAAGTGCCAAAAAGTGTTTTCTCCTCATTCTTAGCAGCAGTGGCTTTATAAATGAGTTGGAAGAAATTTAGAAAAACTTCAATTCTACTAAAAATGGTCCAGAAATAAGCAAAAGCATCAGCGTGAATCTGGAGAAGCACAGATGCTGTGCAAGCTTTGATCATGTGCTAGGCTTGGTGGCTCAGGCTCACATTTTAGTATCTGTACCTTCTCTTGCTTTAGACTTATAGTATAGAATATACAACAGACATCTCCAAGTTCTCTAAGATTAAGAGCAGACATTATTTCAGGAGATGCTAGTGAAACTCTTCAAGGGTGTGATTTGGTATGAAATGCTTTCCATCTCCCAAAGATCTCAAAGCACGTTACCATTCAGATGAAGTGGTACTGACAGCTCATGTGCTCGCTGCTCAACTGTGGCCAGCTGAGGAGTGGACTGCAAGAAACATTTAATAGTTCCCTCTATCCCTACATAAATCTTGAGAGAAGTGATTGAAAGATACTTCTCAGCTGAAAGGCGAAAGGGAGCATAGATGGAAAGAATTTAATTATCTGAATTGCTGTTTGGCATGGGGAGTGTATCACTCTTACGGTATAACATTCATCCACTTGAAGTGGCATTGTGCTTACAGCCCATACAGAAACTAGTCTAGAGTGCTAGAGCCTGAAATTACTGCCTGTCCTGATGAGGTCCTGCAGGAACGTTCGTTTTTAAATAACACAGCACATGGGAAGTCACGAGAGGAGATGAGTAAAGAGGTTAAGATGGGAGGCAGTCTGGGCTATAGTGACCATGCCACAATAGAGTTCGTGATCTCAAGGAGTATGGGCCTGGCAAAGAGCAGTCAGGACCCTGAACTTCAGGGGAGTGAAATTCTGGTTGTGTAAGGAATTATAGGATGAGATCCCTCGGAAGCTGTATGCAATAAAGCTGGCAGATCTTTAAGGACACCTTTCTGAGAGCACAAAGCTCTCCATCCCCCAGCATAAGAAATCAAGCAGAGGGGGCAGGGAACCAGCAGTGAAACAGCTCCTTAACAGGAGTCATGAAAGAGCTCAGACACAGAGAATCCTGGCTGCTGAAAGCTCTCAGGAAAGCAGGGGCAGTTCTCCAGCCAAGGTGGAGCTGCTCCCTTACCTGCTGTCTGAATGTACCAACAAGTCTCACTACAAAGTTCAGCCATATTAATTCCTCCTATTTATTTTTCTTTTTTTTTTCCTTCTCCTCCAAAAGTCATAACTGGAGCTGAACCTGTAGTGCTTATTTATAGTCCTAAAAATTGAAGAAAAATAATGGTGTGAAGGATCTTGAAAGATCACATGCTCTAAGTCCTGTCCCAAAACAGGCTCAAGCACACTTACAAAATATTTTGGTGAAAATTAATCTAAAATGTTCTTAAAGCTCTCCTGTTCTACCGAGTCTGCTTGCCCACAGAAGTCTGTCCAGCACTTCACATCCTCACTGTCTTGAAAGCATTTCCTCATCTCTCATCTGAGTCCTGTTTTGTCTGCTGCAAAAATGAGGGTGTACTCATGTAAGCGTATCCAGATTGGACTAAGGCTTTCATGAGAAGCCTGGAAGGAATAGCTGTTATCTGGCACTACATTTATGGAGAGAAACAAGAGAAGGTGAAATTGGGAAAAGAAAGGAAAGCAGCTGAAACATCAGGTAAAGAAAAGAATAATTTGTGAGTGATATTTTGTAGAGTTTAATGAATGTAGATTTGAAAAGGAGCAGAAGGAACAGGAAAGGAAAGGAAGAAGGAAAGGAGCGGGGTCAGCAGGGAAATCCTAATTAGGCAGGATGATCTCAGTATTTAGGAGTTGCACTCTTGATTGAATAGGTACAATTCTTTCTAATACTGCAGGAGCCCAACAAGATGCCTTGCAGCATACAACCTGACTCTTTCTGCATCTCTCTCTCATGCAGACCCATGCCAGGCATTGCTGCTGTGCACACCTCTTCACACACACAGTTATAACCCGTGTGATGCCTTCACCTGCTTCCCATACTTTTGCAACAGGTACAGCTTGTCAGGTGTCCTGACTCAGAAGAAAGCATCTTTCTGGTAAGAACTGTCCAGCACACCGTGGTCAGTTGACAAATGGGGTAAAGCAGAGTAACAGTTGTGTGTGAGTTCCTAGCTCATGCCTTTGCATAACACATCTCCCAGCAGATCCCACGGTGATTGTACAGCTGAAGGGAGTGCATCTGGGGGCACTCAGAAAATGCAGCTTCATCTCACTGCTTCCAGCCCATGTCTGGTAATGCATAAATAATATTAACAGCATCCACACAGATGGACAGGGCCTGGAGGTGCCTGTTGAAATAAAGATTTTGCAGTAGGCTTGAGGGTGCTACCTGTGTGCAACAGGAACTCCTTGCTAGGTAAGATGAGCTGGGTACTTAAGGACTTTTAAGTGTCCCTTTAGGCAGGTGGCCTTCAGATTGATTCAAGAATGATTATAAATATGAGGTGGCAGCTGGCTGACATGTAACTACTCCATACAGCACACTGACATCTTCAATATGCCAGGGAACTTCAGAGCTGCGACAGATGGGACGAGCGGGAGACTCAGTGCACAACAGGGTAGTTCACACAGAATCCATTGTCAGTGGGACCAACGTTATTGTAAAGATAGATGTTAACATGCTTGTGAAAAATAAGCAAGAGACCAAAATTTCTGCATTCAGTTTCTCCTGTACTCATCCACTCGCATTCTCCCACCTGCCCTTTGGACGTGCTCGGGCCCTACCGAATTGCTCCAGGAGGCAGCTTTCAAACATGCAGTGAGCTGACCCTGTTTTGTTGCCCACAGGGAGTGGTTTCTGACTGGTAAGAAATCTCTCCTTTAAGGCTCAGCAATGCCTTATGACTAGTGACTCTCACAACTTAAAATGCGTTAAGTGCACTGCACATGCCATCAAAAAAATTAGCGAGAAAACAGAAATAGAGGGATTTGGGGGCAGGTACGGAACAAGAGGAAACATCTGCAGAGGAACTAAAACACAGTAGGGAGAAAATGGAGTACTAGAGTTTTCCAAGGATACAGTCTCTTGCTGAGGGACAGCTGTGACTACATTGTACTTCATCCTGAATATCTTTTTTAAAATGAAACAGTGCAACACTTCTGAAAATTCCCTGTCAGCATACTTTGTGATTTTGCATCCAAAATCACTCTGTTCTGTAGTACACTGGCTGTCAGTTTAGAGGCTCCAAGATCTAAGAGAGACCCACAGTCATTGCTGACACTAAGAGCCGACGGAACCAAAATGAAAATGAAACCAAAATGAAAAAAAACAAAATGAAAATGCACCATTATTTTCCTAACATTAAAAATGCTGGGCTTTAATTTGAGGTTGAAACATTTCACTGCCTTCCAAAGTTTCTAAATGTTCTGTGGAAAGTTGCTTTGCAATGCAGCTTGTGTCATTTTATGCAAAGGTATTGAAAACGTTACAAATCTATCTTGTGAAGTATCAATCTGCTTTGCCACTGTGAAAAAAAAACAACTATAAAATATGAAGTGTTTTACTAACATCTGTCCACATTTCCTAAATAACAATGTGTAGTTTGGCATATCATCAGTTTCTGTCAGTACACAATTAATGTCATGAACTAGAAAAACAATAAAATTGAAAAAAGACCTCAAGAACACACATTCTAAAGTGAGTTGTATAAAACCAAAAAGAAAAAAAAAAAACACCAAAAACCCCTTACCAAGAGAAAATCCCACCAGACTGTAGTTTCCCTTTCCCTTGTGTTTCTCCAAAATAGACATTTGACTGGCAACATTTCATGCGCTGGAAATTCTTAACTTTGTTTCGATTGCCTTTCTTAAAAATTAAAAAAAAAAAAAAAAAAAAAAAAAAAAAAAAAAAATGATGANAAAAAAAAAAAAGACATAAGAAGTTAAGAAAGCCACAGAAGCTCCCATTTTTACTGTACTTTTTAAAATGTGATCTATGCTGTACCCTTAGTATCGAATTCCTAAAAAGCAAGCACCCTGCCACATGGCTTTTTATAACATTATTCACAGAATTACATGGGTGCAAATATCAGAGCAGCTTAATTTTGTTTGTGAGACAAACACCACTAAAGCAACTTTCTAAACTATGTTCCCAAAGCTTTATATCCATGGCCAATTCCCAATGCGCTGCTTTGGCCGGACTAACAGGGCTGCAGCGTGTCACGGCTGGCGTGTGTGATCCTATAATTGAGCATCCCAAAGCATGTTGTCTATGGTAAGCTTTTAAGGGCAGATTAAACTCAGGGATGTTTTATATCCATTCTGGTTAGAACTAGGCAGTGCATAATAATTTCAGATTACTTCCATGCAAGTCAAGTGGGATGTAACGAGTCCACCATTCCCCACAGAAGTCTGTGTGAGGACCAGCAATGCTCGGCCCCCGTGGGAGCGCTGGGCCCGGGGCAGCCCTGCCCTTTGCAGGCAGGAGCTGAGTTTCCAGGGCCAGCTCTTTGGCTCCTTGGTGGGCAGTCAGTTCCCGCATGGGGCAGCTCCCTCCACAGCGCAGCTTTTGTGCTTTGGCCAGCGGCGCAGAAATAGGGCCGTGGAAAGAAAGTCATCCCCAAGAGCAGGTACCAGCCTGAGCCCTCGCCAAAATGTGCTTTCAGAGCAGGCACAGCACATATATTATTGAAAAGCTTTGTTTCTATATGGTGTGCGAAGTTGGCAGAAATGCAAATTTAAAATGTAGAAGTGATTGCTAGGGACCTGGGCAAGGAATGAGAAAGAGAGGAAGGAACTAATAGCATTTGTTTCTTCTAAAAAATAAATCTTGAACCAGTTTTCTTTTTTATGGCAATCTTAAATTATTTATCTATCTTTCTAGGTCAGGAAATAGGAGTAAATTTTAAATGTGATGCTTTCTTGTAATCCAGTGGTACAGAATAGACTCTCACAGAGTGCTGCAGTATTTTACCGCGCTGTCCTGGCACACAGGGATGCATTTTGGGGCCCTCTGCGGCTCAGGTGCTGATGTTGTGCTGGGTGAGATGTCTGTGTCTTTTGAGAAACAGAAAACAACAGAGCACAAAAATCATACAGGAATGAAGCTAAGTAACACAACCTCTATTTCAGGGATATTAGAGACACCTCCCTGGGGAAAAGCAGGCTGATTTTTCATCCTGTTTGGAGTCTGTCATCTTTTTCAAAGTGTCTGTTTACCCACAGAACTTACTTAAAGGAGCAGGCAGTGAGGCTGTCAGGATGCACCTACAGGCACTGCTGACCCACTGCTATGGGGAAAAACCAGCAGGGCTGACAGCTGTCATTAAAAAACATCACCACTATTTAATATTAAAAACAACTGAGAAACATCTCAGATTTCTACTTTGAAGTCATCTGACTAACATGAAAAAAAATTTCTAAAACAAACTTCACCTGCTGCCCTCTGCCCTTTTTTCTCATTATTCCTCCCATCTGCACAAAGAGAAGTAAAAGCAGGCAGCATTTTCCACATCACACGGAAATAACTGGCGGCTCAGACTTGAAGAGCTGGTTCCGCTTTTGTACTCCAGATGACCTCAGCCAGACACCACTCTCATGCATGTGTGTTACTTTGGCCAGACGTGCTTTGTCACTGTCTGTCACTGGTCTACACCCAGGAGGATGGCCATGAAGAATTACACCAGGCAAGCAGTGTAATGGCACTGTAGTAGCGTGGCATTAGGTGAGCATCTGAAGCAGAATTTGAACACGAAGAGCAATTTGCCCATGAAAGAAACAGCCACTATTTGCAAAGTTGCTTAAAGAAGGCTGTCACTGAGGCCATCTGCGTTTGCCCTCACCATAGCAGGCGTTCCTATTGCTTGAGGTTAACCAGCAACAGACAGTACCAGAAATTTTTGTTTTAACAAATGTTACATCCACTTAGTTTCTGATTAGTAGGTACAAACCCTCCGGAAACATATAGCAAGCTCCTTCACCTGTCAGTTGGTTTTAAATCTTTGTAAAACCAGTAAGGGTAACGAGCCCGTACAGCACTCAAATTAATAAGTAAAACAGCAGTAACAGAAAAAGCTGCCTGGCTTCATGCTTCCAGGACTGCACGAATTACACAATTCCCACACATCAGATAGAAAGAATTAAAACTGGACCCACCAAATCCCCTGTGAAGAGCTGGCTGAAACCCAAACAGTTATGAATTTTATGGCCTGAGGTTTCTTCACCCAGTTACACTTCAGAGTTTTGACACATGAGCAGCAGAGCTCCAGAACACGAGCCAGAAATGTTGGCATTGCTGTGGCAGCTCATCCTCTCTCCCTGGTTGCTCAGGCTCTACATGTCCTGATGCAGGCTGGAGAGAGCGGCTCTGCCTCCCCTGTGCACCTGAAGAGACAGACGAGCAAAATGTTAAACAGCTCCAGATTCCACAGGAAAAGCAACTGCTCAGTCTGCTCTTGAGGTTTCTTTCTTTTTTAAAGCTTTCCTCGTAGGATGAAATTGATGAGACGTCTAATGGTTATTTAAAAAAACAAAAAAAAAAAAAGCAAAGAAAATGTCTGATAGATTAAGCTTTAGCTGTGTTCCTATTTGTGTAACAAATCAGAGAGGCAAACTGCTGTTAATATGCTACAGAGGCACAGAAATTCTGCTAATCTATTACCAGGGGACAAGCTGCTATGCTGGCACAGCGAGGACTCACATCAAACCACTTTGGTAACCCTTTTTGCTCAAATCTCTCTCATCCCTTGTTCTTCTCCTCCTAAGACTGGCACTCATTGCTGCTAGCACTCGCAGACATTTGGCAGACAGAGAGATGCGCGTCGTATTTCCCTTTTCCTTTCTCAAGCAGGGAGCTGCAGCCCAGGACTGCCCTCACAGTCGGTCAGTGCACGGGTTTGGTTTTACCATGGCAGGAGATGGAGGCAGGGAGAAGCTTTTCCCTACCAAGCTGCTTGAGACAGGGCACAGAAGAGCTACACAGGCAGCAGGAGCTGGTGCTTATTACTAGGTTTACCCTGATGGACTTCCCAGACTCTCATCCGGCCTTGCTGTACCTCCCGGCACCTTCCTAGCTGCCTTGCTCCTGGTCGAGCAGGCAACGCCAACGCAGGTTCACAGCCCAGACCCGACATCCAGCTGGGAAGAAGGCAAAGCCCTCCAAGCTTCTGCCAGTGGATTAATACCTTGGCACCGCTGTGAATAGAAGCACCAGTGTTCTTTCCTTGGGGAAACCAAACCAAAACTGAAGACCAGCTCCTCCCTTTGAAAACATGACATTGAAAGACTTGGCTCTGCATACGTTCATAAGGTGCCATGATTCCAGGTCACAGCGTTCGTTTTCACCGTGAGCTAAGCACCTCTGGAGAACACACACAGTTTTATTGTGATTCACAGATCTCCATTTACACATGGGCTGCCCCACACTGAGGGCACTGAGCCTACTCCTTACAACTGGGTACTTCATGAGTGCCTTTCTCATCAGACTGGCAAAGAGGAGTAGCCACACAGCTGTTCAGCTTGGCAAACCCTCATGAGTTTTATGCTCTGCAGTGTTCCATTTACCTGTGCTGCCCCTGCTGAACTACATTCCTACATTTGATGTGCTGCTCTGCTTTAACGACACAGTGCCGGGGGAGTTCTTGAAAAGAGAAGATGGCCCCCAACTTCAAAACAAATGCATCTCCACACTTCTCCTGGGAAGGGGGGAATGGTTAGCTCCCCTTCCCTTCTCCCTTCCCTGCCAAGCCTTCTGCTAAACACAATTACATGCAGCATTTGACAACAGAGCTGATAAATTACGTGCCGCTCGAACTGAAAATGTGAAAGATAACAGGGATGAATATCAATGAATTCACAGATGACACAAACCCATTTCATCACTTTCAAGGCTTTTTGGTTGTGCTCAAACTTGCATGAGGCACTTCCTCAGTGCTTTGTCTTAAAACATCTCTGGAGGAAAAATGGACTATGCCTAAGAGGTGGCTGACAAAAAAGAGGAGAAAAAAAATCAATGAAAAACGCTCAAATCCTAAAGGGAAACATTTCTAGTGGCATGAAAATCTCATAGCTGAGAAGTGTAAGTTGAAAATTTTCCAGTTTCACTGAAACTGGAAATTGTGTCTGGCTTTCTGATAACTACAATTTATTCCCATCTGACTGAGATTTATGTGCTGCTGGAAATACTTTCCTATGACTTCTCTCTAATAATTTCAGGTGTACACACCTGTAACAGGAGGATTCTTATTGTTGGCTGCCATTAAACACAGAAGTCAGTCATCTAAAATCTGCAGCAGACTGCTAGCTCTTGTAGACATGGTCGTTTCTGAAGGAAACAGCAATTTGGGCAATCCACAGCCCTTAGTTAAAAACTGCAATGTAGTTCTATTGTCATTCTCCTGTATTAAACCAGCAATTTCCCCAGAAATCCCTCCAGTATGAGGGGAAAAAAAAAAGAGAAACCTCTGTTTAGCTACAGGTGTTGCTATCAGAAAACTTCAGAGAGCCCATGTTAGCACCGAGAATGCTCCGAGATCAAAAGGAGGGACGCAGAGGGCCTCATCACTGCTTTGAGCTTGCTTTAGAGCTTCACACATTGCTTCCTCCATTTGCGTAAAGAGCTCTGGCCAGTGCTCTTGCAGGACCCACAGATGTGCTGTGCAGTGCTCAGGTGTTGTGCTAACCTTTGGAATTCAGGGCACCAGGGGGCCACTTTCCGCTGCTGGCTCCAGGCACCTCCTGCATCGCTACAAGAAGCGACAACGACCTGCCTATGGCACGATCAGCAGAGCACTAAGCCACAGCTTTTTAGCATAGCTCTGCATGCAGCGCAGCAGGACATGCAGCCAGCACTGCTTTCAGGCAGAGCAACTGGCCCGGGGAGGTGGCAGTGGGAGCAAGGAGAAAGATCATGTGGTTGAAGGCAATGCTGACATCTCCGAATGGTACAAGCCTGCATCTCCATTTTCTCCCCGTGCCAGAAGTTCAGCTGAGGTTCAGGCAGCTTTCGGGTTGTTCTAATGCAGTGCAAGGAGAACACACATCTGGCAGGGAGAGGAAGGATGTAAGGAGAGAGCAGCACAAGGTCACCCATCGTCCTGCACGCTCACTGCTGTGCTGCTCCTGCCCTCTGGGCACAGCCACTGCTGCCATGGCTTTAAACCCCAACCTGGGCTCTCTCATCTCCTGCAGTACCCCTCAGGGTCTCCCCATCTCTTTGGGGGCCCAGCATGAAATCTGAGGCTTCCTGCTCCCACCCTTCTCCAGCTCCTGGAAGAGAAGCTGCCCTTTGCTATTAGCCATCCACAAGCAGGAAAACAACTGCAGCTGCAGGAAGCCTGCGGTTGTTCTTCAGGGCTCCTTTATCAATGTGAACAGAGCCAGAGCTGTCCAGCCAGGCTACTGCTCAGCCTGGCAGTGATTTCTGCCATGAAATTTCTAGCAACTCTGTCACTTAATGCAGTGGAACTGGGAGACAGAGAGGAATTCTCTGCACCTTGTTAAAGAGCTCAGAGAAACCGGAGCTGAGACAAGAGCCAAGCGATTCCCCTCTCTGTGACTCGTATGACAACTGAATATTTTAAGGTCAGGAAAAGCCAGTCTTTGCTGCCTAGAGGCAACCGGTTGCTTTCTATTAACATGTCATCTTGTATTGAGTCCTATGTAAACTGGAATGAGGCAGGAGAAAATTCCAGGCATCCTGAAGAAAAAATGGAAGCACTGAAAAAAATTTATATACCTTCACTAGCTACGTGCTGATCTAAACAAAAACACATTTACATCTTTAAGAATGAAAAATGTGCTATTTGTATCATTTATTTATCACAAGGAAAGTACCATGAGCTATATTTATGGCACAAATTCTTCAGTTTTGAATAAGTGACAAATATTCTTAGAATTAGAGATGGAACTGAGCTGCATAATAAGGCGTTAAAGCGCACTTTGCCTGTTGACATCTCTTTTTAGGAATAGAAATTAAAACATTGAAAATAGAAATCATCAGTATTCTTAAAGGTTATACCCAAAGGGTTTGGTAACAGTACGTAAATAGAGAATTAATGTCATAATATAGATTAAAAAAACCCCTGCATTTCTAGAGAAAAAAAGCTTGGAAAGCACATATGATTTTGTGTGTTTGTTCATTGCAACTTAATTAACACAGCACAATGTTAAGGACCGACAGTGATGCTGGATATACAGCGACAACAGTTTGAGGGTTACATCTGCGCTTACATATATCAAGAGTAATTGCCAATATGGTAAGTGCTGAAACAAATCCTATTGAAATACTTTTGGGATTTAGGGGAAGCAGTATTACCACCATTTTGAACCTTACTTCAAAAACTCTTTCACCGTCTACTTCTAAGGAAGAAAATACCCAAATATTGATTGATTTAGATCTTTCCTCAAATCTCTTTTTTTTTTCTTACCGAGTTGGGGAAAGAACAAGGAAGGGACATTGTCTGGAAGCTTCTGCATTTCTCGCTGGTATTTATTAAGGAGCAGAAGACACCTGGGTGTTCATAAACACCACGTGCAATGAGGGCTTGTTTAACACAGGTGATAAATTATGGGTTACACTAAATAGCTGACACTCTTCAGACATAAAGACATGCAGTGACCCACATTGACCAGCCTGCCTTGGGTCTCTCCTCTCCCCAGCCCAGGGGCCAGCAGGACACCCATGTCACCAGCACGCCTGTCCCCAGGAGATGTGCAGCTCTGCTGTGCAGAACGAGCGTGCCTGCCCCTCAGCACTTGCACCCTTGGGCTGCTGAAAGCTCTGCGAGCTCCCAGCACCGCCGTCATTGCACCACATCACACAGCTCCCTTGATTTTCTCTTTCACTTGTAGGCAACACAGATTGTTTCCTTCTGTATCATTCACAAAGTCTTAGTACTATCCGTAGCCACACACCATGCATTATGGATTATTTAACACTTGCTCAGTAAGCACGCTGTGCAGTATGCATTTGATATCACTCTGACGTCACATGGAAATGACTGGGAAACTACATGACAAGAATCCATTCCCCACTCTGTTGTTTTTGACCACAAAGTGTTAAAAACAAAAAGCCCCAAACAGAAAACTAAACCATGTGCCTCTCAAGCACCCAAATGGGCACTTATATCCCTGCGTTTCCTACATGCAGCCACCACCAGGTTCACCTTGCTGCTCTGCCCTAGGAGGCTGTGGTACCATGTTAACATTTTACATGCTTCTGACGCAAGTGATCCCAGAGCTAGCTACCCAAAGCAGTAGAGAATATTTTTGGCTCTTACAAGTTAAATAATATAGTCAGGCAGAGAGATGGTGGTAGTACTTCAACAAGGAAGATCAGATCACAATTACACGTGGCCAGAAATGTATTCAGTAATGATCCATCATGCCGGCTCTGGCTGCTTTACATGCAGGAGGATCATCTGTGTTAATCTTTCCTGTCCCCAGCTCCACACAGACCATCATATATTATGCAGAGGGTACTCTGGGTGGCAGCACTGAGTTCCCCACTGCAGCAGGCTCTATTATGTGCTTCTGATATTTTTTTTCCCCTCCAAGTCAAAACTAGGTATCCCCTTTCAGAGAAAGGCTTTTAAAGCCCCTCTGTCTCAAAGGAGAGGCTCTTGCCAGTCGCTGTTTCTCCGGTACCATGCTCCCACCCTGAGCCGCCCATACCCCCTGTGCTCACGGAGCTCCTCCACCCCTCGCTGCCTTTGTGCAGCGCTGCGCAGCCGGGGAGATCCTCCTGTGCAGGAAAGCAGCAGCACGATGCAGGCTTGTTCCTTCCCTCCTGGCAGAAAGATTTAATGAATTCACCCTGGAGGGCGCTTGAATTTTTTTATTTCTTTATTTTTTATGTTCAGTCTCGACTGGACACAGGGTACATGCGGTACGGAAAATGGGGTCCTGCAGCAGAATTCAGGGGTTTTCACCATAGAACAAAATGTGTTTTCTGCAAGCAAGTGTTCCTGAAATCACTATGCGAAAAGGAGGGGCTGTGGAGAGGGAGAGGAGAGTCTCGGGCTCATTACAGACTGTTCCCATCCAAAGCCCTGTAGCTGCTGCTGCAGAAGGTCAGGGAACAGATGCCTGCCTGCTTCCAGCAGGCGTGGGGACAGATCCTTATGTGAGGTGAGGGGACACAGTGTCCCTGGGAGTGAAAGACATCACACCATGCTACACCTGGTGAGGAGCTGGCCTAAAATCCTAGCTATGTTTTCTTCTGAGCCACATAAACTTGACATATCTTTAAAAGAGAGGTGCTTGCAAGAGCAGAGTGCAGCCTCATTTACTTCCAGAGAGTTGCCCCAGATTTTCAAGGAGAGGAGCCCGGCTCCTCACTGACCTGAGCCATTTTTGCCATGCAGAATGGCTTTGAACTCCTCAGTGTCTGCAAATGAAACAACCTTCCTTCCTTCAGACCCACACAGGTAGCTGGAAGCAACCTGCCAAGGGCTCAGAGCCATGCGGGCTGACAGGCAGCCTCTGCCAGGCCTCCTCCTGCCTCCTTCAGCAAGGACAGCTCGACTCAGGAGCTGATTTCCTTTTTTTTTTTTTTCCCCCCTTTGCCTTACATTTTATTTTATCAGAGACCTAAAGGCTCCTGAGAGACTGTTTATAGAAAGTGCTTTTGAATGTATGCCTCAGCATAGACACCTCCCATTTAAAACTGAAGATGGACCTTTTATCAAAAAATGTGACAGGCTATCTTAAGGGTAACTGTCACAGGCATAGCTATAAAAAGAAGAAAAAACCCTTTCCTCTATTGTTTCTGTTTTCTTGTAATTTTACCAAGCATTTAGAGGGTGAGATAATGTCAGATACATTCATCTTTGGCATTTCTAGGTATGTATCACCTTGGAATCTAAGTGTTCAGGCTATACGAGATAACACCCTGAAACACTTCCATCTCGAAGCTTCTCTCTCATCTTTCTTTTATTTCATCTCAAATAAGTTCAAGTAAGTCCTAATTTTGCATTTATCTGAGGTACAGAAAAAGAAGAAGGCTCCTATAATTTAGCAACTGATAAGAACATTACAAGCATAGTTCAAACCTATTCAGGATGAGCACTGAAGTAGGAACCAAAGGATAAAAACCTCATGATTTTTTTTTTTTTTTTTGAGTTTAAGGAAGTATTTCAGATGATTACTTCTGTTACTTCTGTTACACTGTTAATAGGATACAGAGCTTTCCTCAAAGGTAGTATTTGAAGCTAGCTGGCCTCAATTTACAGAATAAATGCACCTGCAGGCAGTGATAAAATGTTAGCATAAATCTCTACCAGAAAGGTTGCTGTGCCCTCACACGAGGAGCCAGCTACCTTCTATGCAGAAAGGACAAGTAGCAGCACTCCTGGAAGCAATTGGCCCCACCATGCTTAACATCCCCAAACCCCAGCAATGCTGCTGGGGGAGAAGACCGTCTCGAACAGGATTCAGTTCAACAGACCTGAAAGTCCCCAGGATGCAACACAACAAGAGGCAGTCACTTGAGTTTTAACAGAGATGGATGGATCTCTGATGCTGCAAAGCATCTCCCTCTGTCCTTCAGAAGGGCACCAGTCTGTCCCTTTCAGGTGAACACATGCAAGCTCTTCCAACCAGCAGCAGCTGTGTGGAGGCTCAGTTGGATACATCACTTTAAATGTGGCATTCTGCTAATACAGCAGCATGGCTGCCAGTTGGCTCAGAGCATGGGTCAGGGCCACTTGCATCAAACAGAAATTAAATGGCTTAGAGCAGAGAAGAAAAACAGTCCAGATACTAACATTCCTTTGAAATCTGCAGTGTTTGAGTTTTAGACCTCAACTTGGTTTAACAATGCATAAATAACATTTGGCATCTTCGGTTTTGGATCCAAACCATCCTGGAGCCCACGGTTTTTGAGCAGGATTTTGAAATGGAAGTCTCTT
Organism: Penelope pileata; assembly: GCA_013396635.1. Taxonomy (NCBI): domain Eukaryota; kingdom Metazoa; phylum Chordata; class Aves; order Galliformes; family Cracidae; genus Penelope; species Penelope pileata. The sequence continues at coordinate 1,247,960 of WBMW01004678.1, forward strand.
ATCATAACTAAAAAGCTGACGACATTCACAAGCAGTCATCGAGGCAAGGACACAGCCAGGTGACCACTGCAGATGGCAGAACCACTGCCAGACAGATCTACTGCGACATTTCCTTTGTTAAATTCTACACGTCCTGTTTCTTTCATTACTTACTGCTCTTTCTGCACAATTTGTCCGGTTTTATCTTCCTCATGTGTTTGGCAAAAAGGCTGCCCTGCCAAAAACCATGTGATAAGACGTGCATTTGTGATGCCGATCTCTACTTTGTTTGACAATAAGACAATAAGCCTCTAGCCAAGGAAGTGCTGGTCTACTAAGTTTTAGCCTCAGCTACGTGTTTCCATCTCTTACCTCAAGCATTTAGCCTTGGTTAGTTTGTCTGCAGGATCAAGGCTTCAGTACGCTGCAGAGTACCCTGGGTGAGACAATCAGAAGTGGCTGGCTTCCCCAGTCTCCAGCTGAAGGGCACTGCTTTTCTCCCTCCCCTGTTCCCAGGGACGATGTCTGCGGGTGGGCTGGGTTGGTCCCTACCTTCTGAGCCGGGCACTTAGCAGCCTTACACCTGCTGAACAGGGCGTGGGTGAAAACCTAGGATTGTAGTCACAGACCTAACCTTCATATAAAAAACCTGTATTACTTAACACCACCTTCAGCATAGAGGAGGCAACGCTGCTTTAGTTTTCGAAGAAGGTGAAATCCCACAGAGTGATCTGAATTTGGCCTTGGATGCCCCCGAGAGCTGTCACCGAGTGTGACCCTGGTGCCCCAGGAGGGCTGCAGAGCCCCCGCTGAGCCTGGGAGTGTGAGTGGGGAGCGGGACAGCTTCAGTCCCAAACAACTGATTTGGGTGACTTTCTGCCGTTAAAATTAGTACCGATGTACAACAGCAAAAGCCAAGTTCATTTCAGTTCAATTATGAATATGGCATGAAACAGAAGTACATTTGTATGTACTGTACAAATGGGAAAACAGAGATGCTTGAGTGGGTATGGCTGGCCTCCCCCTACATAAATGATGCATTATAAGATCCAAGTTTCAGTGCTCAAAGAGAAGGAGGTAATTCTTCTAAAAGATGTTGGAAGACACCAAACCAGAAACCTAGTCCATTGCAAAGTCTCATGTGTTTCAGCCCAAGGAGACCAAGCAAAAAACTCAAGAGTACAATAAACTCCTCATAATGAGCAGAAAGCCAGGCTATCACTAAGAGAATTAAATGCTGTATTTCTTACATTGTGCAAACTTAAAAGTTATAAGGCAGTTCCATCACAGCTGCTGAGGCACTGGGCTGGTGCATGAGGATTCCCTCCAGACAGGGAGATCCCCATTTTCATTCCTCAGGCAGCAGAACACTGAGGTTTCCCACTGCTGTTCACCTAGGGCTCACCCTGCTCCCGTGGCAAAATCCTCACGGTGAACAACAGGTTTCTTCAGTAACACGCATGCATATGTATTATATGTGGCTTCACATGGAGCATTTCTTTGGGTTGGAAAAAGGAAGAAAGAATGGATTAAAACCCACAAGCACGGTGATGAAGCACTTCATTTCCTTTCAGCCTCGCTGCGTTCACTCAAGGCCCAGGACAGCGTGCTGCCATTGTGTCTATCAGTTCTTGCAGGGTACACCACATACGCACGTTTCACCAGCAGTTAATGGGGAAATACCTTCTGTCACAGCATGGAGGAATTGCAAGGGGAGCACTGTTAAAAGCACTGGCTAACACGAAGCATGTTATGCTGTGGCCAGTATTACAGGCAATGAGAAATAGGTGGTACATGCCTGAAGCCTGATATTGATTGCAATTTTACTACTGTGTATATTTGTGATTTAATGGAGATACCTCTCCTTTAGAGGCCAGGGTAGGTGAGGTGATAACAAACCTAGGCAATACCAGGAGATCTATGCATCTGCCCAGACAGCAATATAGGTCATAGGTACCGTGAAAAAAAGCCACAGAACAAGCAAAATCCAACCCAACCCAAAAAGATTTCTTGAGTTTAACTAACAAAGGACTGAATCCATTATTTCTCTGTTATCTACTCAGCTAAACTGCAAGTATACAATTTTACACACTATCTGGTACACCAGTTGGAGGCTGCTCTCCTTTAGGAGAAGGAGTCAAGTATCTTCTGTGTTTTACGCTGTTTGTACTGATGGGGTCAGATGTTAAAACACTCATGCTGGAGCACTGGCTGCCTGAAGTACATTCATTATGGATACCATCTTGCCAACGGCTCGTGCTCGATAAAGGTCAGTTGACCTTCCTGAGAATACTTCAGGCAACAGTGGTAGCAAAGGGAAACAAACCCACACAAATTCACAATTCTGTTACTAAAGTTATCTGTCAGGAGATACGACACAATTTGTCAGAAGGAAATGCTTCCCCTACAAAACCTCTCAGAGCCAAAGCTGTAGGAAACCACCTGTGTGGTGGGGGAAGATTGTTCATAACGTGTTACTACCAGGCAAGGACTGCATTGGGATAGAAGGATGCACATATGAAACCTGCTTCTAGGCCAGAGGGCAACAAGAACCTGAGGAGAGTGAGTCCATGAACTGAGTTCCCCATGACAGAGTGGAGGAGCGCAGCTTGTTCAGCATTCTGGAGACAAAGCCAGCCTACGGCTGACCACAACCTGTCAGGATCAATGCAAAGGCTCCACTCACTGTAGGAGGCTGTAACTCATGGATCCAAATGAGTGTTGTGCTTCAAGAGATGTGTCACAATGTTTTAATGCAATATAAACAGCAAAATAAAAAGCACTAACAGAGTAGGTTAACTCTACTTTTTGAATGAGTTGCTTTCCTGCAACTGCAATTGCCCCAGCCTGAAAGATGAGTGTTGTTCGGGTGCGTTCCCAGCCTCTGTACGCTGATGTTAATTTAAATCTCTCAGCATAGCATTTGGATACCTCACTAAAGTGCCCAGTTTTAAAGAGAGCGCTCACTATCTGCTGAAAGCAATGTGCCTCTTGCATAAACAGATCTATTTTTCCACAAGAACCGTTTTGTTTTTTTTTGTGGTGATTCACATGCCTGTGTGCAGAAAGATCCAGCCACGTTATGGATGGGGGTGGTAAATGGATGCGCAGCTGTGGGGCCACAGCTGGGTACATGTGCTGCAACAGACATGCAACAGGAAGGAGGAAAACCATGCTTTCTAGAAACCTGCCCTGAGCTAACAAATATATCCTCTCCAGAGTTAGAGATTGCATGTGCAAACCTACCTAGGCAATGATACAAGTTATCTAGTACCCTATTAGCACATTTACTTATCATCAATTTGACATCACGCGAGCAAATTCCTATCTGAGATGTCTCTCAGTCATCTCTGCCACCTTTCTAGCTTTTCTAGTGAAAGAGCTAAACGACAGTTTGGTCGCTGAAGGATGACAGAAATCCAAACTATCAGAACAGACAAACATGCATTAGAACAGCAACAGCAAAAGGTCACAATAATTGATATTGCTATTATTAGCATAGCAAGTTGGGCATTCTGTCAATGTTACATCAAAACATATGTTCTTTGCAGGGCATTCTGTATGAAATCCTCACTGTGTTTTCCTTCTCCCCATGTACGCTGATAGAAACCCAGTGATTTCAATTAGCAGTCAACAGCCACTTGATTTGGGAGGGCAAAGCCTTAAAAACCTCCTTTTCATTTTGCCTTCTCCACTGGGACCAGGTTTCCCTCTGTTCCAAACAACAGAGCACAATGGAGCATTTGTAAACGTACTCTATCTTTTGTAAATAAATCTGACAGCATTAGAGATAAATCCACAGTCCCTCGAGGGTGAGCTCAGCGCACAGTTGCATGCTTGTACGAGCGTACACCTCCCATTAGTCTGAAAAATCGGAACCTACTGACATAATGGGTAGTTGTGACCGAGGCAGAATAAAGCTTTCTGTCCAGTTCCTAAATTTTTCTGTCACTGTTAATCATCTCTGTTTGGAACAATGTTTCTTGTTTACCAGCAAACAACTGCCTGTAGACAGGCTAAATATTTCTCTATCAACACTACAGTACACTCACATCAGGATTGCAGCCGGTGAGAGGGATGCTCTTCTCCCCTCCCTTTCCTCCACCAACTCGACATGCTTTCTGTAAAGCTGTCTTTCCCTGACATAAATCAGCAGGCATGATCTAAGGACCCTCTCCTAGGGAGTCTTCTCCTCATTCCTTTATCTGGGCATGAATTAATTGCTCTCGCCCTACAGTGGGTGAGCACAATTAATCAGCTCCCCCAGAGGCTGCCGACACCTGCCCAGGGCACCGCTGAGGTCCCAGCCCCGCAGCGCACCGTGGTGGGAGATGGAGAAGCACAGGGCACCAGCGTGGGGAGAGCTGGGGCCTGGAAATCCTGCTCCTTGAAGGTGTGGTGCTGAAGGTATCCATCTTCTGCTCTCCCCAGACTGCTCCGATAAACAACACGCTTTGGAGAGCTGGGGGAGGGCAGAGGAAGACTGAAGCTGAGGCAGAGCGCAGCTGATGTTATAATGGCTCTCTAGCAGCTGCCTTTAGAGGTTAATTACCTTTCTAAAGAGTAACAATTCATCTTTTCCCCCAAACCATAATATCCTGCGATGCTAATTCTCATTTTGAAGACAGGAAAACGAACGACAGAGAAAAGGTTTAATATATATAACTCAAAAGAAGTAATAAATTTGCCATAACTGTGTACTAAACTCCATCAATAAAAACTCATACCAAAAGATCACAACTCAGACTATTCCCAGTACATAAATATTTTCTAGGATACACCATCATTAGCAAAACTCATCAAGCTTTTGTTTCAATAAACAGCATCTGCCATGAGCATCTTGTCTGAACTAGACAGCATTAAGCAAAGTTTGGTCTCTCATTTATTAAAGGGGCAGCCTTCTGGGCTGGCATCTCAGGAGTATTCCCAAAAGCTTTAGAAGACACAAAAAGAGCCCATCTGATTTGACTTTCCTTCTTAAATATTCTAATAGGTGTTGTGCTGTGAAAGCACTAATATACTGGACCTGCTGGATGTCACTGCAAAAAAAGCACCTTTATTTTCTCCCGACTGCTTCAGCTGCGCTACCCAGCCACCTTCTTGGCTTAGCAACAGAAAACAACTCTCATGTTATTGCTGCAAAGACAGTAAGTGAACAGAGGAAAGCAGCTGTGAAGGGACTCAGGTATGCAGGCTTTTGGTGGCAGTCAGTCAGGGGAAGGAGCAACACATCCTATTCTCACAGCAGTGAGAACAACGGCCAGTCCCAGGCAGAGCCTTGGGCTCCTGATGGAATCAGCCTCCAGCGGGTGGAGATAAACCAGAATAAAAACAAAAACAAGATACTAAGGTACCTAGAAAAATCCTCTTCCTCCCTTTCAGTGAGATGCGCAGAAGTCAAAGAGCAAGTAGCTCAAGTAGCTCAAAGTTACTCTTGGCAGAGGCTGAATATCAGTGATCCCAAAATGCATTTGTCTCTCATAACCTATTCCATCAGCTATTTAGTTTTATCCTTGTAGCTGGTTACACCACCAGTAAAATTCTCTTCTGCTCGCCCTCACCCTTTACTGTATTTTTTTTGCTTACTTTTTCTTAGGTAGCAGCTACAACATAGGGCTCCTTATGATATGACGTTTGCTCAAGCCAAACAAATAAATTTGTTTGCTCAAACAAACAAAGAACAGCATCAGGATTTTCCCCAATCTTGTGGGTTTTTTTGGGGTAGGTTTGCTCCACCCTTGCTGGCGGCCTGACACCATCCCCGGGCCTGTGCTGCCTGCATGCTGTACAGCTCCATGGCCATAGCACTGTGGGGTTTGGGCTCAGGGAGAGGCAGCTGTGAGACAAAGCCAACTGTAGGGCCCCTTTGAAACAGTTTTCACCCAACTCTGGCCCTGCTGAAATAGCCACTGCAGTTCCATGAGCAGACTGCTTGGCCATCTCAGATGCTGGAGTGGCAGGAATGAAATGTCCTCTAGCTCATGCTGAAAGTGATAGAAAAATCAATGTAAACTTTGAGTATAAAAAGAGAAGACAACCCCAGTACAAGAAAGTCATTTTCAGACTCTCCTTTGTTACAAGCTTCCAGAAAGCAGGAAGCAGCATGCAGTGAGTAATGCTCTGCCAATTGGATAATACTATGTCAAATATCCCCGTTAGAATTTTATTTCAACTTCAAATAAACATGATCTGCGTAGAGAGGCTGGAAAGACCTGGAGCCATATTCAGGCACTTCCCTGCATTTTGGTAACAAGCAGGCTGAGGGCAGACCTGTACCCCTGAGATGGCTGTGAGAACAGAGACAAAAAAAGCTGAAACCAAACATTTCAGTGGTCCCTATTGATTTTCTCTGCCTCAGGATGTGTTGGCTCCTGCCAGAGGGACGTTGGCCGTGCCAGCCAGGGCAGCGCTGTCCTGCCAGCCTCACAGGGTCTTGCTGGCCTGTTCTTCTGCACGCCTGAACGACCACCAGACCAGGACGCTGAAGAGCAAACCCCAGACTCTCCATATGTTCCACTAAGAAACTAAGAAAGGTGATGCACAGCTCACATTTCTTTGCAAGATGTTTTTCTCAGTTTTCTTCCTTCAGCTTTAGGTACCTGTGCAGCCAGGTGGGCATTGCAGCCCCAGCACAGCTTGCCTCAGCTGCTACTTCCATTGCATTTCCAAGTGGTCAGACTTCCTTCCTGGACCCATCTGCCAATGGGTCTGCAGTGCTATTCCTGGAGACTTCTCCAGTGTTAGCTTGTTCCAGTTTTGCACACACTCCAGTGATAACAACTCAGAGCTTTCATCCAGGTTTGGAGATGGACCAGCAAGGAGCAGCTCCTTGAATATTTTAGATCAAAAAGATATTAAACTCATGTTAAACTCACTGCTACAGATAAAGTCAGTAATATTTTCCCATCTTGATTTATCCTTCCTCTTATTTCATTCCTCTTGCGTGGCTGCTGCAGGGACACTGACTGCAGTTGGCAGTATAACCTTACTTATGATGTGCTCAGGAACAGATGTTGTTCTTTGCTTCTATCCCTCCTCTCCTACCTTTGGAGCAGAATAATGAGATACGCTGCAGCCCCCGTTCACAGCATGGTTATTAAACAGCTAGGGAAAATGATGCTGGCGTGGCAAACTGCGTATCGCTGAATTACTACAAAACATGGTGATGAGAAAACAGATCTGCTTTGAAGGGAAAAATGGCCTGGTTTCAGTCAAGAGCTCTTTCCTGTTAACCAGCCCAGCCCATCAGCACACTATTAGTGTACACAGCAATTTGTGGGCTGCATAGAGGGCAGCAATTTGTGCCTAGAATCTGTCACATCCCTCCCCTGGTGGGCTGCAGCCAGTGTCTACCTAAGGACCATACACATGATGAAGAATTTATGAGCCGTGATTATTGGGGATTTGTTATTTGTTCTTATTTTCTGCTACTCTTCAGAGCAATACAGCAAAATAATCCAAACATGAAGTTTTCCTGCAGCTTCCCCTGTGCAGAATGCTGATTAAAGCCCTATAGCTCACAGGGAGAAAGCTGTACCAGAGCCTTCTTGTATGTCTGTCCTTAACAGCCAAAGAGCTGAAGTTTGTTTTGCATGCCATGGAAAATGACTGCATTGAAGGGAGGGAAAGGCTGACATGCATAAGCACCTACGAATCTAGCTGGAACGCTCAAACTTTTGGGAAATCTCTCCTTCTCTCTGCTATCGTAGCAAATCAGTCACCTGTAGTATCTGCTTTTAGGCAATTTTATGAGGTTCTGTCATATCGGAGATTTCGTTTTCTTAGGTGAAGAGTGTCCCACTAGAAGCTGCCCTGGCAGAACCCCTGGGATGCTCCCTGACAGAAGGCTCCTCAGCGTAATCGGAGACACTTGAGAGGCCCATGAGCAGTGAAACACAGACCTTCCTGCTCTTAGCATGCTGCCCGGGGCACTACTGCCAGGGCAAGCTGCTCGGTGACACAGCACATAGGACCATGCCTTCTCTAATTCTCACCTGCCAGTGACAGATGACCAAAGACCCAGCTCCCTGCATCCTGTGGCCCAGGGCTGTGCATGGGGACTGCCTGCAGCTGCTGTGGGCCCTAGAGAGGTACAGCAGGACAGGAAGGGATGCTGGAAGAACCAGTTTTAAGCAACAGTGAAGTAAGCAAATTAATGGGAAGATTTTATCCCCACTCAGTCCTGTGACACCAATACAACACAAAGAGGATGTATTTGCAGGATGTGGACATCAGTAAAACATCCGCCTGTCACCCTCTCTCACCTGTTGTGATCTCTAACACAGTATTTTCCAAATGCTTCCTAACTATGTGCACCTTCCTGGTACCCTGCAAGGTAAGGGCAGCTCTACCAACACCAATCAACTTGTTAAACACCCCGTGGGTGTGTGCAGTACAGAAATGCTTTAGCCACAAGACCATCCTTCCTTTCTGCATTTAAAACATGAGCTGAATAGGACTAAGTGTGCCTGTATCCTAGACAACAACTTCAATGGATGAAGACTGCAGGGAGGAAAAGGCAAGGGGAGATGAAGAAGAACTCAGATCTGTAGCTAAGTTGAAATGCGTTTGGGCCAGCTCTCCTCTGCCTAAACCTTATCCAGAGCTTAATCACACTGGGACCATTTCTTTATTGGTTCATATACTGGGCTCTCATGCAAGCTGCCGAGAACACTAGGCTATCTGCCTTGGTTTAGGAGATTGTAAATAAATGGAAGTGCCTCATTCTGTTCTTTCAGACAAAACAAAACAACCAAAACCACAGAAATAAAAGTTAGTTGTGGCAAGTTAGAAGCAAAAGGGCTTCCAAAACTAATTCCAAACAAAACCCTAAAACATTCTTAACCTAATCAGCCAGAGAACATAAATCATCCTTTTTTCCTTATCCCTACATAAAACCTCAGACCACAAGGTTTATTTTGCACCTTTTTTGTTTCCCTACTTTCTGTATACACTGCTGTTATAGTCTCTGAACGTTCTGTGTATCTGTCAGACTGTAAATGTAGGTTTTCATAAAAGCAGAGATCCTTTCATGATTTCTTGATGTGAGAATGAAGTTTAAGAAAAATTATAAGGTATAGAATAGAATCAAAGGAACAGAATCACTCTTTTAGAATAGTCATTATGAGAGATGAATTTGGAGATCTGAAAGCAGAAACACTTCTTAAACACAAACTTCAAATTAAAACATCCTCATTCCACCTTCCTGCATTCCTCAAGGCCTTATCTGAAATCACGTTGACTTCATAAATAACAACAAAAAAGCAATGCCATTGTTTCCCGATAAGGCTGCAAACATTTGTGAGATTAACAGAAACAATAGAAGCCTATTGTCATTTTTGCAGATTGATTCACTGCTTTCTCCCAGAATTAAGAGCAGGTCTTGGGTGACACAGCAAAAGGTACCTTGGAAATGTCCTAAATTTCAGTCCTTAATGGCAGCAGAACAGCCTCTCTGCTTTTGCCTCTCTGTTCAGTTAGACACATTTTTAGTACGGAAGGTAGAAGAACAGGCCCTTGATAACACTGAGGCCAAGAGATATTTTCACAACAAGGAACAACAAAAGCCTTGAGATGTGCAGTGCAGTTTGCAGTATCTGTGCATCAGCGGATCACAACTGGATACCGATGCCACCATTTCCTAGGCACAGCTAAATAGCAGAGAAGACCATAGGCCATTTAAGAACAAGAGGCCTCTGATCCATAACGCCATTTAATTTCTGTGAATTCTGCAAGCAGGAAAGGAGGGACCACCTGCAGTGTGCTGCAGTAGGGCTGCCTGGTTCCGTGTGTCCCTGAGCTCCCAGGAGAGATGCCACTTGCTGTTCTTTGTGGTGTAGCATGGTGAGCATTTGTACTTACGACAAACAGTGGAGATGAATGTCCCTCCCATCCCCTTTTTGAGGGGTAGACACTGATTTCCAGTTGGATTCCTAACTGAGACTGCACCAACGCTACATGCATTTTAAATCTATTACTAGAGAATTTGGCCAATGAAGCAACTACAGAAATCCTCAGGTTACCCTATTCCTCTTCTGAGGTACTTGGGAAGAAAAAAAAAATAGGATACAGAGCTAAAGGCAACATTGTTTTTCATTTGGAAGGGACAACTGAACAGCTCACTCCAGCTGGGGAGGTAGGAGCCAAGTGTCACTGGAGTCACCTCACAGATGGACAGACAGCGTAACAGCAAACGGACGGACAGAAATCTCCATAAAGCAGAAGTGCTTATAACCAGTAAGACAATCACACTCTTCCTTCTTCCTCGTTTGATTATTTTAGGTGAATAGACTATAACATCAGGGGGTTTTGTGTTTGTTTTCCTCAGGATGTTATTTGATCTTTTTTATGTGCTGTTCCTTCATGGAGAGGGCGCTTCCATCCTAACCAACACACCTGGTGTTGTCTCCTGGCTGAGGATGCCTCACTGCATTACTCCTTCCTAGTGCTGAGGCCACATTCGGAGCACCCTGCTGTCACAAGGCAGCTGCTCATGCTGCACCTAGAAATCTGAATGCAGTAATGAAGCGGGAGACAGGGAAACACTTGCTTCTAGCACTCAGTTAAGAAAAAACCTGTTTTTAGCTCAATGTCAGGACCTGCATTCAACATTTGTCCATCCCTATCTGTAGGTGCCAGACTCTTATTAAACTTTGTACAAATTCTATGCCATTTTAAATCGAACAATGATTTTAAATCATCAGCTGCCCCCGATGAGCTGTGCGTGGATTCAGACGTGCTTTGTAAATGGTAGCTTCATGACAGCGCTTCCTCTCTCGCCTTTCTCTGTGACTGCTCACCTGACAAGCTCCACTTAGCTGAGAGAGGGGAAATAAGGCAGCATTTCCACGTAAGCGCATTCATCTGTCGTTTAAAAGTCCTGCCATGTGGACTGAAGTCAAGTTTCACTTTGTGCCGCTCCAGGTGGGCTTGCATAATCAGCCTCGCTCAGAGACAAGGGGAAAGCCAAAGCCCCTGCAGAGCTGGCCCAGGTCCAGGCCCCCTCCTTGCCCCACTCAGCTGACCCCACCGCCCATGAGCACTCTGGGGATGAGGGAGCAGCCACGGACCACCCCGCTGTCCCCACGGAACGTCTGTGTGGAATAAGGGTTTAGCTGTTGTACCCGTAGCAAGAGCTTTGTATGTTAAATCTGGGCACAACCAGAAGGTGACAAGTATGTTACAAGTGGGTGAGTGTCCCCTGTCCCTGGGACTGCAGGGTGCTGGGCATGCTCTGCGTGGGAGCAGTAAATTGCACACTGCACAGGTGTGCCATCTGCAGAGGGACTCTCAGTCCTTGGGTGCAAACCAACTGTTTGCAATGCAGCAATGGTTCCCTGCAGCTGAGGAGTTATACTAAGATATTTAATAAGAGATCTCTGCTCCAAAAATCTCCTTTCCCTGCTTGAGCTGACAGAAGACACCAAGGTGTCATTGCTCGTGACGGCACTTCTGGAAGATTTAAAACTGGCTGCAGTAAAACACAACAAGCTTCTCTGTAGAGGAGAAACTGGCTTTGTCTAGAGAATACTGAGCGTGCAACCAATGTTCCATTCTCCTTCCTAATTTCTAGGCATAAGAGAAACAAAGCAAAAAAAGAAAAAAGGAAAAAAAGAATATCCATAGCCATTATTAGTGTGTTATCTGTTAGAAAGGTAAAGCAAAGCACAGATTATCAAGGAATGAGAATAAAACACTCCAGAGAGGGACAACCCCAGCTGCCTGCTGTGTCCTCCCAGGCACGGCCCTGCTGCGGAGCAGCTCGCTGCCACTAGCCCTCGGGGATGATCTGCCAGCGGCCCTGCTCCCACCTCCGCCAGGTGCAGCTGCTCTCTGCTGTATCTGTCATCTCCAGCAACGAGCGAGAAGGAGCCTCAGGAAAAATCACTTGGGGGCATGGATGCTCAGGATGTAATAGACCTGACAGCGAGCAGCTGTGCAGGCTGGATCCATATATTTTAATAGCATGTAAAACGTTGGCGTATCGTCTGGGATCTCTCATGAGGCACTTTACCAGCCAGCATTTCATTGAGCATGAGAAAGAGGGAAAAAATAATAACAGTTTGAGAAAAACAACAACCAAAACCAAGTCCAGACAGAGAAACGAGCCTAGAATGAAATCCACTCCACACAGACTTTTAAATGTCTCTGAAATACCTCCCTCCTGCTGGCAGCCTAACCTCGCTGCTCACCTGCAGCAGCAGATGAGTGCTCAGTGAAGGATGGGCACTTCTGCAGTCACCTTGGGGGCAGGACAGCACCTCAAGATTTCTCACCCACTGCTCCAGAGGACCAGGGAATGGATGGCACCGTCTGAGACAGAGAGAGCCCTGGGGACCACCAGAGCCTTGGCAGGGCAGGGCATATCTTTGGGTCAGCTCAGCTTTCCTCCCCCCCCCCCCCTTTTTTTTTTTCTTTTATATATCACTGATTTTTTTTCTTTAATTATACATTTTCTCTCATCTTTTGCAAAGACGAAAGGGGCAGTGGCAGGAAAAACATGAGTGGTGGGGAATAAAAAGAGGGAAAGCAAAAGGGGGGTTGAAGAACCTGATCTCACTTGTGCTTGCCCACACCCTGCCATAAAGGGGAGCAGGAAGGTGAGAACGGGGAATGAGGCAAGAGAGAATCTGTTCTAAAGTAATGCTCCTGAAATTGATTCTCTTCAGGCTGTTTAGTGATGCTTAAGAACAGAGAGGAGGTGCATACAAACCAGGAAATGTAATTCAGAATAAAAATACTCTGTGGCAGAGCAGCAATTCCTGCAGTGATTAACCAGGCAGAGCCTGATCCCAAAGGGAGGGAGGATCTGTCCACAGCCCACCCAGGGCAGGGTTAGGTCTGAAGAGAGAACATTCTGCTCTCTGTTTCTTTCAGAGTCACTGTGGCTCCAGTCCTTCAGACCTGCTGCCTTGCACCCGCACTGGCAGGAGTTCAGAGGCAGCAAGGAGTGAATGTGAAGGTGTCAGGATAGATTTTCACAATGATTTTACAGACCTATAAATGACTGCAAGGAAAAAAAAAATCACAAGAAGAAAACCCACAAGTTAATTGTAAGATGATATATGTGTATTTATAACCAGGACTCACAGTAATTATGGGATTATGTTTTCCCAATTGATATTCATCCAGTTACAGCCTTGAGGGAGGTGGATGCTCACATCTCAACCTACAAAAACTGGGCAGCTGGAAATGTCTCCGATACACATTAGCTATGTAGCACAAATGAAGGCCTAAGCCAAAGCCATGGATATCACTGGGAGTCTTTCCATGGTTTTTACTGATTTGGGAACAGACTCCTGATTAACATAAGCTCCCAATCCTGCAATTATACTTTGGCAGAGGTCAGTCTCCCCAGAGCCAACGCCAACCCTGCTGCAGTGCTCCTGCGTAGCATTTCAGGACGTTCTGGGTTTACAACCGAGACAGACCTTCATCATGACCAAGAGGTTAGTAGAGATTTTGTGCAGAAGCAAAAGGGATCTGTGTCTCAGGCCCGGCCTGGCCATGGAAGGGCAGGCTGCATTACTTTGTTAGGGTGCTGGCCACAACTTCAGAACAGAATTCTCCATTTCATTAAGCATCCAGCACCCTTACAGTTTGCAGCAAAATTGGAGGTTTCCTTTAATTTAAGCCTGTTCCATGATTAATGCCTTTGCTCACTATTCCTGATGCTGACTTAGATTGCCAATGAACATAGGAGCATTGCAGAGCAGTAGATTCTCAAGTACATTTTCCCTTTCTCGTCTTCCTCATACTCACTATTATTGAACTGAATTAGATTTAGAAAGGTGCACACTCATTTCAAAACATCCTGTCTTGAGAGCAGCAAACTTATGCTTTGGGAAGAAGCCTTTAGTCAACTAACGCTCATCCAGACAGACAGTAACGGTTGTCCTGAAGAAGGCTCTGTGCAGACAGTCTTAGTCCTGGAGTTGTTAAAAACTGAGTTATATGTACACTTCCACTCTTCCTTTTTGCACATGCATATCTCTGTATGGATAGAGCAGCGCTCGTGGCATTACTCTTCAATTGCCAAGTATGCAACGCTGAGGATGGGGAAGCATCCCTCCCCTCTTCCTTGCCCCCACATAGAAGCTTCTTTGGAGGACTCAAATAGGGCATGCCACACAAGACTTGCTTCTGCAACAGATCCTTGCCATAAACTTTCCATTGGTATTAAGATCCGAACTGCCCAGAAAAGAGCTGCTGTGAGTCAGAGTTCTTCTCCTGTTATTCTTTGTTGATACATAGCTAATTAATGCCACGAACATGCAACTTCCAATTGACTAATAGGTAACTCTAGTTAGTTTTCAGGCCTCTTTTAGAGTGATTTCTAGAAATGATACAATCATAAATACTATGCTTGAAAATCTTCTCTCTAAAAAACCTCCCTACATTTTGGAAGCTTTCCTATCCATTTCTGGCCATGTCTCTCTTTTGATATCAAGTACTGGCACCAACTGTCAGAAGATAATTCTCCTTCTCTACAAATACAGACACTGGCTATTTCAGCAGCTTTCCTCTGAGAGAAGGCACATTCTGTCTTTTAGCCAGGCTGACATTCCCAAACTGCCTTTAGTCTTGTTTTCATTCAGCTAATTACATGACTTGCCTCCATTTTATAGCATGGCTTTAGGAGAACACAGAGCCAGAGGAAAAACCTCAGAGTGGACTGCAGCTGTGAAAGCTCTCCCCTTGACCACCAGTATGTCCTGTCCCTCCATCACATCTCCCTGGCAGTCTCTTATCCCTCCTGCTCTTTTAGTCCATCGTATGGTGGAGCCTGGCATCAACACTGCCAATTAGTGGAGATTACCACAGTACTTTTTCTTCACAGCATTCAGAGAGAGAAGAAAATATATCAGCCAAAGGGTAGCAGCCAGCCTGTACTCTCTTTTTCATATCTTATTGTGCACCATAAATAGCTATCTATACTTATGTTCTGCTGCTCAGCAACAATTTACAGCTTTCATCTCTGTCTTGCAGCAAAGATGAGTGTCACTTAGTGCCTTTGTCCCAGCCCCCAAATGAGACCTCCAGATCCCCATTTCAAAAGCTCAGATCACCCTTCTCCCCTTGTCTTGACAGCCATCTTGTTGCCCCCACCCCTGCACATTGTGCACACACCTATCTGCCTTCTCTTCACAGCTCTGAAGACAAGTCCTTGACAAATTAATCAGTGCCTTGTCCTTTCCGCACAAGTGACTGTCAACAAAGCAGATGGTGCTGTCCCTTACAATGCTTTCGGTCTTACATCTCTCTCCGAGTCCGTGAGTGTGCGTTCTCCAGTTTCCTGACAGGGGCTGCTATGTGGCTAATTTTTCACTTTTTTTATGCTCAAGATAACGGACAATTTCCACAGGACATCGCTCACCTGGTCACGAAGACAACTATACATCAAAGTTGAAAGAAGTATGTGAATGAAGAGAAATGCATCAAGAACTCAGTCTTCCTGCAAAGCTTGAGGACGGTTAAGAGCCTCTTGGCGTCAGAAAATTCTAAGGTGATAAAGAATTCTGGGAAACAGGATTCACAAAAACTAGCACATGCCTACAGCTCTGACTCAGGCAGGATTGAGTTGTACCACAAAGGTACTGCCATCCTTCCCTGAAATGGTCTTCAGTTTTCTACCTTAGCCTCAGAAATCTGAAGATCATATATCTTAACCACCTGAACTTCCCCATGGCTACTAAGAATTTCCCACTTCACCAGGAATTCCAGCCCTTGCTTCCCACCACGTTCCCAAACGGAATGAAAATAGTCTTACAAACACAAAACTTCCCACCAGTTAATGCTCCTTTCCTCAGTACTATGTTCCAATGTACCCCAAACTCTAGCTCTGGCTTCCAGAGTTAACCTTTCAAACTGGAATTAGTTATTGACAGATTTGGATGACTCAGAGGAGTCATTCATGTTGAAAGCAACGAATATAAACAGTTTTGCTACCACATCTTTCCCTTCAAATTTTGATCTGTTCCTTCATAACAAAAAGACAGTAACATTTCACTAGAAACTGCTGGAAAAAGAAATGAAGCATGCCTTTGATGCAGAGTACCTACTGTAACCCCACACACCTAGCCTTCACAGTCCCACAGAGGAGCCTCTATTGAACACCACTCCTTTGAGACCACCCAGCCTGCATCAGACAAAATCAGCTTATTTATTGCACCGCTATCAGACATTACAGCCATCAAAAGAACCGTGTACAAAAGGCTCATTACTAATGCTCCTAGCTTAGGCTGATGAATCAATAGTCATGATAAGATCGGTGTCATCCAGGAATGAGATTTCTGCTGTGGTGCATCAACAAGAAGCTGTGAAATAGCACTGTGAAGTCAGTATGTCACTGAAACACCTACCTGAGTAGGCAAGGAAGAATGGAAAAGACTTCAGTATTTCTTTCATGTGACCTTGAATGCAAAAGAGCATATACTATGTATAAAGCACGCATCCACATAACGTGCTGATTTTGCTGCAGCATTGCTGCGTATATAGAAAGAGCTTCTGCCATCTTTCCTCATTCCAAGGGCTTGGCTACTTGGATGTTTCTAAGCTCCGTGATCCTGAAGGACACTGACGTACCCATGCAGGGTGAGCTGAGACTGACAGCTGTTGTAACAGCTGTAGTGCTCTGGCTCATCTCCTGAGACAGAACCAGCCCAAGGCTTTTCAGCAACAAGAAAGCTGGGACAGAGGGCCAGAAACAGCCATGGCGAACCCTGCCTACAGAAAGCAAGCTCTTCTCTCCTATCAATATATACTAATGGCTGCTGCCTCAAACACTCCAGCTCCTCCTTCAGTAGCTGTGACCAGCCTTACTAAAAGGGGCTCTGTGTCGTGGGCTTTTTCCTTCTATGAACATCACCCTGTCCAAGACGGTGGCTGGTTTTGGCTATATGCAAGGCCAACCCCTGATACTGCTCAGACTCTGGAACCGACCTTCTGTTTGGAGTTGCCTGATCTAGGCAGAAGAGTATCATTTTCCAGGAATGGCAGCACTTCCCATACAAACAGAACATTCCTCCTCTTCCCCCTAGTTCTTCCAATAGACACCATTATGTTGTACCCAAGAGCCTTGATTCTATTTCATATAAGTCAGCTTTCATTTCACTCCTTCAGCAATTTCCTATGGTTCAAGAGGTCTGGAGCCAGCCACAGTGCTAGACAGGGACAAATGCAAATGCCTAGGGCCAGACCCATTTGGATTTCAACGTAAATATAAATCACCTCTGATTCTGTTTTTATTTGCTGCCTTAAGCTAGTCATTAACACATTGAAAACAATCTGGGTGCAATCATTCTCTTCTGATTCAGCTCCCTTCCCCTGCAATCAGCACTCCAGGAGAACATATGGGCTTCTTCTGTCACTTGGTTCCTGATTTACACCAGCATAAATTTACAGAAGTCAACACAATTCCCCAGGAGGTGCATCAGGTTGTGTTGCATGTGAGCAGCCACTGAAATCAAATGAGCCCCTGTGCTGCAAGGAGGGCTCCTGGTGCGAATACCCCAAGTGCCCAGCATGGGGAGGGCACAGACAGCCCCGTCCCAGTGTGCTCATGGCTGGAGGTCAAGAGCCCACTTCCACCTGCGAGGACTGCAACTCTCAAGTGGCCACCGAGTGCTTCAGAAAGCTGAACAGGGCATCTAGCTCAGGAAAAAGAGCTTCAAGAGGCCCCTTTGTAATTTTCAAGTGCTGTGCGTAGATTTGTGTGCCTGTGTTTGGGGCAGGAAGGTTAGGCGCTTTTCAGGATGTGTTATGGGAGGAAGAAATTACTAGGAGAGAACAACAAAGAGAGGAGAAGTCTACGCAAGATGGGCACCCTGTAGGTTTAGACGCAAGTTAGTCAGTGCTGTCCTGGAGCACAGCTTCTCATCTAGCATTCATTACTGGTGTTAATTCAGGTTTCACCTGCACAGGCAGTCTGTTCAAATAGGGTCTGCCTGGGATTTCTGCCAAGCTCCTCCTTCGGAGGCAATTCCTACTCTGCTTCCCTGTTTACACCAAGTTTATTTATACACGTCTCCTAATGTCAGCAGATCTGTGACAGTTAAAAAGGCAAAGAGGGCACAACCTTTCGTCCTTGATCTGTATTTCCCATTCTGCCATCATTACTGTTTTAAAAGATGTTTCTTGAGTTTTCTCCTGTCAAACTTTCTAGAGAAAATCTTGTATGAGTTTTCTGATAACTCCACCATTGTTTCTTTGCAAAATGTTATAAATGACACTGCTAACCCTTAACACTTACAAGTCAATCAGTTCCATTCAGATTTCTTCAAAAATCATAGTATTCTCTGCAGCTGATACCTATGCATTCTTATTACTGATCCTCTGTTTTGCAAGTCTTCCTGGATAAAAAGAAATCTCTCTCTCTAGAACTGCTTCTGTCTCATTAGGTGAGGGAAAGTACATGAGATCTGAAATTCACCCAGACCAACAGGACAGGCTTTAGGAAGACATACTGTGATGAGTTTTTTGAAAACATGAGGAAGAGGCAAGCCAGGAAAGGAGCGGTCTAGGCTCATAAGTTCTGTTTGACAAACATGCACCTCGCTTATCCCGTGGCTGTTTAGTCTGTGCAGCTACCTAAGAGAAACTGAGAATGAAGTTTTCACTGCTTCACAAGTTACCATATCTTAGGTCCAGCTTGGCAAGTGTAAGAATCCCCATTTGTTCCATTGATCTCCTCAGGCAACAGAAAAGCAGGAAGGGTAGGAAACTGCCCTCAGCATCCTGCTACTAGCAGCAGGATAGGCTCAGGGCATCGCTAGCTCTGACCCTCAGGCTGTGCTGAGGGTAGATCATAGGGAGTGGAAACCATCCAACCAAGCCCATCCTTTAGGAAGCATCCTCAGGAGGCAGCTATCAGCATCCTCCTGATCACACTTCATTTAGGCCTTGCTGTCCTGACCCAGTACGAGACTGCTCTTTACCAAGCCCCTTAAAATGGTGGGGGAGCCTGGGAGACTTGCACAGCTCTTCATACCTCCCCATCTCATCAATCTAGTTCTGTGGTTGGTGGAACTTTTCAGGTGGGTCAGAAAGAGGGAGAATATAAGCACAGTCTTACAGGCAGCAAGCCACAAGCACTACTCGTGTCTGGAATTCAGCATCAGGCAGCCTACATCTGCTCATGGCTGCAACGTGGCGTGGGTGCCTCACTTCAGCCAAAGAACAATGGAGCAGGGAGATGTCCCAAGGACCACTGGGAAGAGCTTCTCCCTTAGAAAAGGTTCCACGGGGTCTCTGCTGTCTGCTCAGGGCAGGAAGGACACTGATTTGCACAGGCCAAGCCAGGTGTCTCGAGGGAGACGCACAGAAAAGGTTACAGTTAGAAGTGTCTCAAAGTGATTTCCTGAGTCAGACTTCTGGCAGGTGAAAGTCAGCAAAGCTCCTTTGAGGTCAATCAATGCTTATTGACACAAGCTGCAGAGCCAACAGCCTCTCTCTGAGAGAAGGTCCTGACTACCACTTTTCCCTAGAGGAAAACTGGGTTTACAAATGCTTACAAATCTGAGTTATTGTGATTGAAATTTTGTAAACTGTGAACAAAAGCTGATTTACTAATCACCATCCCCCTACTGACCTTATTGAAATCTCCTCCTGGTGAAAATCAATTTTCCATTTTTTAAAACAGAATATTTAATTATCATCTGTATTGATCTGAAAGCATCTCCAATTGCATTAATGTTACTCAGAGAGGACACAAGACAACCATGATAGTACCTGCAGGATGCACTCTCACACTGTGTATTCACTTCCGACCAAGCAGGTTATCCTGAAGGGCTTCTTATGAAATGCTTGCTGGATAGCATGTATATTATCCCAGGGGACATTTAGCTTCAAAGCAATGCCTTGCCACCCTTCTTGGGCTGTAATTACAGCTGTGGTGAGATGTCAGTCATCCTCTTTTTGGATGTTACCTTCAGGTACACTCAGATGTGGGTGGCTGAAAGCTCTGGGCTGTTGCCCTGTACTGGCATGCATTTTTCTTCTCTCCCTTCATTTGATGATTTTACATGGGGTGGTCATTGCTATAGGATGTGTTGACATTAAATGGGAAAAAAAAAAAAAATATCTAGAAACAAACACTTTGTCCCTACCTAATGTGATAATTATATAAAACTCCCTTGGACCAAGTCACTGCATTTCATTCCCATATATCTGTATGTTTATTGGCCTGTCAGCTGAAAACCAGGCAAAAGCTCTCAACCAAGAAGCCTGCTGATGACTGCCCTAGAGATATTTTAAGTGAAAATGAGACCTGCTTTCCTTATGCATTTCTAGCTAAATATGCAATACCTTAATTCTATAGGTAACCAGGGAAAAACGTCTAGTTCCCTGGGATAAAAGTGAATCTTATTTCATATATTAATAAGCAGGCAAGAAAAGAACTGTTTTCTCAGTAAATTATACAGTTATCCACATACAGGAAGGCTGGCTGCTTGTCTGAATACAGGGATGTTAAAAGCATGGATCACAACATGAAATGTTGATGAGAATAAACAGAACATAACTGAGGTAGGAGCATACTTACACTCAACTGGAACTACCAGAAAATAAGTGATGAGCCTTGCAAATCTGCTGCTGTGGAATTAAAGCTTTGGTAATTACCACCTGTGGAAGGTCAGGTGAAGGAAAAAGATAATAATCGTCCACCATGAGATTCTCTGATGTTGCTCCCTCCAGATTTTGAGGGAGAAGAGATTCCCAGTGCACGCAACGGGGGTGGTGTCAGGGACACTCACAGCTCTGCAGAGAACAATTGCTAATTCACACAGTCCTTCAGAGCCAAGGAGGAATGAGAGTACTCAGGAGAGCTCCTCTTTGCCAGACTAATGCATCTTTTTTTTGCCATCCAAAACCTAGCAATGACACTACCAGTTCCTGAGTGTCCCCTCTCCCACCAGCAATTCCCTCAGCTTCCCCACTTGAAGCGAGAAGCTGAAGTTCTCATGCACACTTGCTAAATTACCGTTAATAACTTTTTAGCAATATTTATTTGGAGGCCTCTTTTCCCTACACCCCTTTAAAAAAAAAAACAAACAAAAAAAAACCACAACTAACCAAAATAACACTAGAGAAGAACCTAGAGATCTTTGACCCCTCTGACTTGAGGGAATTAACTAACATATTTATTGCCCTCCCTGTCATTCTCTAATTATAGTTTAACTGAGGATCCAGCCATGGAAGAGAGGGACAACCAAAAGATGCCATTATAGACTTTGTAGCCGCTGTGGGAAAAAAAGATTGGAGGTCTCCCAAGGAAACTGCTCTCATCACTCAGCTGTGTATTTAGAATCAAGCATTACAGAATTTTTACAAAAGCTTTTGAATTCTCAGATACTTTTTCAGGCAAAATTGTGTTTTTCCTTCATTCCTATGAGAGCTGTGTATGTATTTAAGAATCCATGATGGAGGAAATAGGAAGACAAGTATTCTGACAGTTGGAAGGATCTGCGGCAGAAGCACACACCTTCACACAGTCAGCAGATCTCCTGCTCACGTGAGCAGAGCCCTTCCCTGCACCTCGGGTGTGTGTAGGAGACAAGCCCACTCACTCGTGCTGCTCCCCTTACACTTTTTGGGGAGCCTCCCCTGGGGCTGAGCTGCTCACACCCCATGGCTCTCATGAGCCAGCATAGGCAGCTCTGTCGTTACACGTGCAGCTGTGCCCTCATTGTAGGGCAGGGGAAGGGGAGATGCGGTGTGCTCCCCAGGTACCCAGCTCATCAAGTCAGTTCTGGTTTATGAGATAAATATGCATGCCACTAATTTTCCTCGCAATCAATATTTACTTAAGGAGTGACAATAGTTCTTCCAGGGCCTTTTAAGTTTATCATACCACCATGACACTAATCTCTCTTACTCGCCTAATGAAACTAAATTACTTCCCTTGAAGGATCAATCATTTGGGCGTGATTCCGATCTCATTCGTGCTGCTTTATTCCATTATCTCCAGCTGAGTATTTGCTGATTTACACCCACCATCAGAACAAGCCTCTTTGCATTCACAGCAAGCAGGGTGCACGGGGCACCGCTCTTGCCCAAGTGCCTGGAGATACAGCCGGACGTACTCCGAGAGCCTTTCACTTCTTTGAACTTCTCCATAGTGCAGCTCCCGCTCACATAAGACAGAAAATGAAAGCCCAGCACACTTGTGCAGAGTAACCAAGCAACAGGGCACAGCAGGGAGACCCAGCTATCTGGTGTTAATCACACCCCAGGGAGGCAAGGCTCATGAATTAAGGGCTGTTTTAACATTTATCATATTTCTTTTCATTTAAAGGTAAAAATAAATTATTGCTATAAACTGCTTTGATCCCTGGAAAATGCCGTCTGACATGAAATCCACTCCATCTGGCTCTCAGAGATTAGCATGCTGCATACCCAGCTGCCACTCAAAGCACTCAGCCCGGAGCAGGGGATCACCAACACTTCTCAAACTCACAGCCCACAGCCACTTCCTCTCAGACCTGATCTTTGCCATAAGGTCACCAACCATGCATTGCTCTGGCAGTGAGTCCCATGAGGCCCCAGAGGGCAACCAAAGAGCTCCTTTCTGCCTTGACGCAGGGTGTAGGACTGATGGGAGGCTGCCTTCATGCCCACAAGGGCTCTGAGCTTCAGTGTCCCTAAGCAGTAATTAAAATGACAACACGTAATTTATGGCATCCCGCTAAGAGCTGCATTTCAGCTCTGTTGGAGATTGAAGCAGCCCAGAATTTCCATAGCAGGATACAAACCTGCATGTCCCTCCCCATGTCCAAGAAGAGGAGCGAGCAAAAGCACATGTTAAAGTGCTAGAAGCAGCCTAAGGAGCTCTGTGCTCAGCTCCTGTTGCACTGCCCTGTCTTCATACCACACGTGTCAGGACCACGAGGGACTCCAGGCAGCGACAACCTCGCTCAGTGGCACGATCAGCAAAGTAACATCAGGCATGCAGTGATGGCAGGTGACAGCATCAGGCCCTGAAACACTCCAATTAGTGCGATCGTTCAGAAACGACCATACTTTTGGTGGACCAACATATTGTATGAAAGTTTTTGTTTCTTCATTTTAATTTATCCCACCCCAAGGCAGAGGCTAAATGGACTGGTTGGTCCCTAAGTTCACCTGCTGGGCTGTTCCCGTGAGTACTGTGGTGGTTTCTTTAGGTCGTATGAAAAGGCAGAGCAACAGCACTGGGCCTAAGACCAGTGATCAAGATCCCTCAGTGACTGGACGCTAGCTGCAGCAGATGGCAGCAATGTGGAGTGGAGGTATTAATCTCCGAACTTGGTTACAAGACAGGAATGCCTACTGTCGAGAACACATCTATACGTGAGCCAAAAGGTTTATTGCATAGGCAATGCCAGAAGGCAATTATGACAATTAGGTGGTCTTTTTGACCTGTTTTAAATGGACTAATAGCAGGGATTATTATCGGTTTGTATTTTGTTCCAGTGATGATCTGGATCTGCCTGCACTGAGGATTCAGCACAAGCTGTGCAAGCATAGAGATCGTTTCTGCCTCGCTTGGCATGCTGCTGAGCTACAGGACAGGGACACAGAACAGCAGGGCTGGCAGAGAGCAAAGGGGTGATCCCAGGCTCACAGTAGCTGATGCTCACAGACTGGTAGCGCAGCTATCTGCAAGGGCTGTTCGTTTTCATCACCGTATAAATAATGCCATAATATTAGCAGTTTGTGGTTTCTGCTTCATCTGCATGCCTCATTTCTTCTGGCATGTGAAATAAGGTAAGAGACTTCAGAAGAGCATGTCATTATTCTTCCCCATTCCAACCCTGCTCAGCTAGGCAAGAGCTGAGCCCTTGTGCTGGGAGGTAGGCTGCTCCCTGTTAGCTGTGAGCTCCCTGAGAGTACGGACACCAGAAGTAGAAAACAGCACTCACCTGAACCAAGAAGGGAACGAGCCACTGCTGTCAGAACCCACTCAAAGGAGTAAAAGCAGTATTTGGTGCTTTAAATAAAGCCAATGGAAATAAGATTCCCACTTCGAGAACAGTGCAAGAGAACAGAGCTTAGTGTTGACTGCAGGGCAAATGAGTCTAGAAGGTTCATGTAAGATCACAGAAGCCAAGACTCTCCAGCAGGGAGGTGGCTCCTCTCTGAACAACCACGCGGCTGAAGAGAACCCAGGAGGCTCATGCCTGCCAGACATCTCCTGTAATTTCAGCAGCAAAGTCACTAATCATGCTGGGAAGAAGGAAAACGTATGTTTTGATTCCACTCTATTCATCCTCAGCAAATCAATTGCTCGGCTTTCCAGGCTGGAGTGAATGAAAGTGCTAGTGAACTAAGAGGGATGCCTGGAACTTCAAGAAGCTCCTTAGCTGAAAGATCTTTATTTGCTCCTCAGCAGAAAAATCAGGTTATGTCCAATTAAATGGAGACTAAACAGTACATTATTGAGATGGAAGGTCTCTTTAGTCAGTTCTAGACATGAAAAATCTCTTCCCATAGTGGGACCAGAGAGGCAGGAGCAATGGGCCCAGGCCTCGCTCTGCTCACCTCTCACAGGCCCAGCCACAGCCCCTGGGCCCATGAGAGCTGTGGGCAGAAACAAGCACCAGGACGAGCGACGGAGAAATACGCACCAAAACCACGGATAGTCTGCTGGAATGCCTACATGGAAAACGGACACAAGTATGTAGGAGAGCAGCCAAGCTTGGCCTAGTGAAGCCTCTTTAGAAAGTTTATTGCATTCTTCGCAGTTAAATATTTTAACAAATCCGATCGATTACAAGCAACAAAAGCCCTACAAGCGAACAACCACCTAGCTCTAGCTGCCTAACCAGAAGAACTAGAGATCAACAGATGAGAACTCTCCTGTCCTTTAGGGACAGCCTTAGCACCATTTCTCTCAACATGTTTACAGGCTCTACTTGCAATTTCCAAAAGAAAAGAAGAAAGAAAGCTGGTCTATTACTCTAAGCATTAACCAGAGAATTGGGAATTCTGATTAGCACTGATACAATGGCTCCCATCACAACAACTGCGTTGTTCTAAACCTTGAGAGGCCACACTAAGTCTCCCTACCCAGTGAGAGAGGGAAACAGTGAGAAGACAACAGGCCACACTAGCAGGAATGCAATCAGGATAAATGAACTAGGAGAACAAATCAGTAAGAGTTCAAGGCACGTGGTGCTGCTTCCCCAGCGCTGCCATACACTGTCCACCTCAATGCCAGAGTGCACAAGTGAGCACTACGGCTTTGCTGATGGACCTTGCTTTCTGTACTGACTGCCATTATATCAGGCTGAGCTGCGTGTCTGCCAGTAAATCAGGAGGAAAATCCTGGGAGTGCCTAGGCGTGATCTTTGTTTTTCAGATCATCCAGCTCATCTTTATGGATATACAAGTTGCAGAGCGAAAATCGTTAGTAACCAATGTGGGGAAGTCACTGGAATGTAACTGCTGCATACGCAAATGAAAATATAAAGCTATCAGCAATATATTAATTTTATAGTGCTCCACATGAAGTGGTAGTTTATAGATGCAAAACTTCCTTGCCTAGAGGAGCAGCCTTTCTTTTATCTAGATTAATTCCTAAGGAAAGCCTAATACTATCTGGCATTTTTCAGATCAAAGTAATTTGCTTCTTTGGAAGATGGAAGACAGTTTTGTAGTAGTAGGAAGTGAAAAGGTTGCCTGAGGAACTGAGGTGCCAACTCCAAGTGCTCCTCACGTCACTTGGTGTTTCTCTGGAGAGTACTGTCACTTAAATCCTGCTGCTCGCTATCTCAGATATCACTCATGGTTTTTGCAGGGTACAGTAAAGACACAACAGCATGCACTGAAAATATTCCTCTACTCGCTTTATGGGCCATTTTCCCCAAGAACTATTGGTCATTTTTGAGGGTGGAGTAGCAAAGATTTTTCGGCTGAGATTGATCCCATGTGAACAAGTAGCCCAGCACAGTCAGAGAACAGCTAAAGATACCAAGAAAAGCCTTGCATTGTCTACATTGTGTGGATCTGTACAGGGCACGGGTCAGACAATATCTTACTGAATGGGAAAATTAAAGGTTCTCCAAGGAAATAGGAGCTGAAATGTGATTGGGCTTTTTATTTTTAATTTCCTAGTGATTGCCATCAGTTATTTGATGTTCTGAATTCTTATTTAAACTCTGTTTAACAAACAGAGCTTGACAGAAGAAAAATTAGAAGTTCAAAATGAACACATACTCCTGTGGAAGTCTCATCTGCACACCTTCATCTATGCTGATCTTACCTAGAGGCAACCTGAGGTTGTCATAAAAAATACCTCACGAAGTGCGATATCCCAGCTGAAGGAAGGCTTTTGCTTCCTAGTTTTTTCCTGACATTTCAGGAGAAATAATTGTCCTTTTTTTTCCACCCCCCCCACCCAAAGAAAACCGTTGCAGAGGGTGGCTTCTTCCTCCTAAATCTTCACCATGTTGCTCTTTGAGGATATTGCAAGAGTGCTTTGAGCAGATTTAAAAGCATCATCCAAATACAGATGCTTTGCTCAGACTCTAGAGGAAAAATATGGCCTCAACATCTCTTGGTAGGCCTGGAGAAGTAGTTCAGTAGTTCCACTCAATAAATAAATTCCACTCAAAAAATAAAAATCAGATCTCAAATGAAAGTAGCTTATTGATTAAAAAAAAAAAATCAAATTATTGATCTCAGTTTCATAAGTAGATTTGTAACAGATCTGCATGCAAATCTATTTCCAAACTAACCCTAACCATAAAAAGTCTCCATCTGCTTCTGTTCCCTGTAGATCCAATTAGTTCTTCTCTGTTACTAAGATATCTACTTTTCAGTTATACCAAATCAATAAAGGTTTATTACCCTTCAGTGTTTCCCTTTTGATTACCTGGTATCTCCTTCAAGCAGATACTTTCCTCCACTGAATTATTTGCCCCTAATGTACATCAAGAGAATAAACTAAAATCCTGACTTTCTTGTTCAACAAAGTAGGTAAACTTAACATCTTTCAATAAATACTGGTTTCTGCATAAGCACCGTCTAGACTCAGCCAATGTGACACATTTAGAAAATATTAACCACTAAACATAAAACACAAGAAATTTCTGTTGTGGCTTTCCACACAATAAAGCCAGAGAGACTGGTGTTTAAGAACATGTTATTCTGGTCATCAATTCCCCTTATGTCACCAGAAGGGATTATTGCATTTTAAAACAGAACCTATCCTCCTTAAAAGAGACTTAGCAATCTTGACCTTCTCCTGCAAAAGGATGACGCTCTCCCTTCTTGCTTTCCCAATAGCTTGGCATCCCCTATGAAATCCACTATCTGTAATGGGAAAGGAACACCCTGTCATCAGCTGCTTTCTCTCCTTCCCCACACCACCTCTTGCTCTTGTTTTCCTTCTCCTTACCTTCCTCCCACTACTTTCTCAGGCCACTAGGAAGAAAGAGGATTGGCCTTAAGAGAAATCTCATGGCATGAGCAGACTGTATATTGGCCTATGATTTGAAGAATTATATTTCCCTCTTTGATCTTACTTTCTGATCTCTTTAAGAAGTTCTCGCATGAGGTTTGGAGCCTGCTCCCCCACATCTGAATGCACTGCCCAGACAAGGCAACCCTGGACTGGGCCTGGAAAATGTTTTTTCCAGTCTCAGTCCTCTCACTCTCTGCCATGTGGTCATGGGCATTTCACCCCGAGTTACTGTCAAGAGAGGAAGTGAGGGAAAATAAGATAGACAAAAAGGATGAGCATCTCTCCACTTCCCTCTCTGCATGTATGTACAGCTCACGGGACTGATTGCAAATTGGAATCTGTAGACAATGCTCCATCCAACTCAGGACAGGAAGAACAGCTTGCAGTGGAGCTATTCAAGCTGATGATGGGCATCAAAAGTTTGGTTTAATGGTGGCTTTACAGAACAACAACGGAGGAGAAAACAGAAATTCTTCCCTGCGACTTTTCTCACTAGATTTTGGACAAAAATAAAATTTTTCCACATCCGTGCTATTTACATTGCCTAGGTGCCCAGTGACTCATTTAATCTCTATTTAGACAGTGCACCCAGTAGGAATTTTCTCCATAGGTAACTGACCCACACATTTCTGTGATAATGGAATCTTATGGCTTGTGTGACTTATTACTAACTCCTCCAAATCTGAAAAGATTGAAAAAATTCATCAAGTAGCTAAAAACTTACTTTCTTCTAAGTTCTTGTTTCAGGAGAATAAAATTCAGATTTATTTTAAGTAAGCATGCCTCATATTTCACTGAAAGGTACCAGGTTCTTCCAGAGAGCTGCCACGTGACAATTTTCCCTTGAGATGGCCACATGAAGCAGAGCCTGCCAGCCCACCCAAAGACTATTTCATGCAGTGTTATTGTTAGTCATCACACAGTAAAAGCATGAAGAAACCAACTCTGACACACAAAGAACCCCATTTTGAAAAAGCCCCAGTAACAGCTATTTAGCAAGGGCATTAATGCCAAAAGGGTACATATCAATACCTAACTGTGGAGCTGGAAGCCAGCAGAAGTCAATCCTTCATCTCTAGTTTAATGCTACCTCTGAAGGCAACTGTGCATTTTCTTGCTCCATCCCTACTGTCTTTGACTTAAAAAAAATAAAATCATTAATTTGACACAAAGTAACGATGCAATGAAATAAAGAAAAAAATTCAGCCCTAAGATTTAATTTCACTTGCACAGAAAGTAACTAAGAAAACCATCCACAGGACATGACCTTGTTTGTCTTATTCTTTTCTCTAACTTTGTCTCACTTAAGGAGTATGAAAATCAAATTCTTTTTGCCCGGTAATGAATAACCAGCACCAGAAACCCTATGAGAGTTGTGAACATCAGGGGAAATTGATAGTGGACTGTATGAATTTCCCTAGTGGAACAGCACATCAATGACTCATTCAAATTGTCACCTGAGACCCCTGAAATTCAGACCAGTGACAAACATTCTCACTTCCTCTTCCCAAATAAGATTGTTTGTGACAAAACCCTCACTGGACATTCTCCTCATTTGGACATGCCCTACAACTCCTCTCACGTTCCTAGAAACAAATCCTGGATTTTACACAGGGAAATCATATCAGTATGTCCTTTCATAACTATCACTAATTCCAGCACGATCTGTGCAATGTCATATGGGGAAAAAAAAAAAAAATAGGAAACAGTAAGGAAAAAAGTTCTACCACCCATTTCCCCCAAAGTAAAAATGAGAGGACTTCATAATTATGTCCAGTACATTCAGCCAAGAGGCTTTCAAACATGACTGAGCAAATCAGCCCCAGCATGGATCAGACTGCTTGCAGATTTAAACCCTACTGCACTGCACGAAACCAGACAGATTTTAGCAGTATCCATGTCAGGGAACTTCACAGGTTCAGATGAGAACAGCTGTTTCCCAGAGCCGCAGGGGTTTAAGATTGCAAAGAACGTACTCAAATCTCTGTGATTTACAGCTCATGGCCAACCAGTGGCAGGGCTGCACTTACAAGAGGCAGAGTCTGTGCTCCAGGCTGTCCTGGAAAGACCCTCCAAGCCCAGCTCTGCCTTGGGAAGGAAGCGAAGATTTGCAAGCAGGCAGAAGCTGGATGTGAGGAGCTGTTTGAATTGCATACACTGATCTGCCGGGTTTGCTCTGGAGTTGCTGAGCAGTGCTGGGAGGAAGGTCCCCAGCCACATCTCAGGCAACATCCTGCGTTTCTCAGTATGGAGAAACTGCTGCCCAGAGCCAGATCTCTAACCCACAGAGCTGCCTCCAGGAACATCAGTTTGGGCAAAGAAAGGCCAACCATCATTGCTCTGATTGTATGCTAATCCTACTTATTCAAATTAAAGGGAAAATGCAGGTGAGGTCAGGCTTGATCACCTCTCTCATTTTCATTGGTGACTCCAGAAATCAGTTTCTTCTCCCTGAACAAGGAACACTGACCTTGTTTCCTCCTTGTGCTCCAAGAAAGTGAAAGGAAGAGAGGACTGGCCACTGGCACAGCTTGCTCCAGAGCTGCCCCCAGGACGGGGCTGTCCCCCTGGCCACATCACTCAGTGAGCGTGTAGAGCTGGCTGCATTCACCTCTCAGACAGCCTCCTGCCTTCAATGACACAAACAGGACTGTAATTTTAATAAAAAGCAGCAAAGCTCAGGCCAGTCTTAACTTAAAAGTAAGCTTCCTTTTAGGAACAGCCTTAATATTCTGCAGTTGCTCAAAACCGCTGAAAAGCTCATCCTGCTGCTTTTGTTTCCTGCCTGCTTACTATGCATGCCTACCGTAGCCAAGAAAACACACTCGCTACTTAGTCTACCGTTTGCAGTTCAGGATCAAGAGCTTTATTTTCTATCTACCTATTTGTGTAGTCATAGCTTTGCAACTTTTCTCTGTTGTTCCTGCACTGTAGGAACTTGGGAACACATTCAATGGAGCTCCCAGCCCAAGATAAGCATCCATATTGCAGAGAGATATTAGCATGCTTTGAGATTTGGACTATTAGATGCGTACATTAGGCTTCACAGGGGTTTCTGTGCTTTTCAGTTTTCTGTCACAATGGCTTGAATATTCTTTTGATACTAAGATTGAATAGATATTTGCCAGTATTGGCATCAGGGATGGATATAGCCATCAGTGTAAACAGGAAGGAGGTGGAAGAGGCTGTGCAGACACAGAGTACAAAGCATGTCAAGCAATGCTAGACCAAGGACCTACTGATAGACTGGGGAGGTCTAAAACTTCTTTTACTGCCCCCTATCCCCTCCTGCTCCTCTACCAATCTGCCTATTGTATTAGGATAAACTCTCCTCGTAGCTCCGAGAGTAATGCGGGGAACATTTGCAGGACATGGCAAAGTAAGATTCTAGGCCATTGCTGCACTCATCATAATAAACGAAGGATTAACAGGTGGTCCAGGAAGAGCCATCACAGGGGATTCAGTGGCAACATATGAACATGCCAAAGCTCTGTTTTCCTTTTCTTCAGCCTATAAAGGCAGGTACAAGTAATGGAGTGGAGGGCTGCTAGCGCACCTTAGATATCTTCTTGATTACTGCAAGACCCCAATGCTGCACCCCAAGCAAAGCATAATGTAATTTATGTATGCACTATACACGTGCACTGTATCTAATTATAGTAGCACTTCTCATTAATACTTTCAAACTCTGTAGGTTATTTTCCCTGGTATACTGCTTACAAATCCCCTTCACCACTGTCCGCTGCTACTGACAAGAGCTGAGAAAAGCTCCTGCTGCATGCAGAATGCTAATAATTGCCTGAGTTATCAATCAAAACAGATGCAGACAAGAGTAATCAGCATCATCAGAACATCTCTATGATGCAGCAAGGAGGTATTTCAAGCTCTGCTCAAATGAATGGGCCAGGCTAAGAGCGAGCTAGTGCCTGAGAATTACACTAATGTGATGTGACATTTGCTTAAAGCCAAGTCCTTCTGTTAATGAGTTTCAGAGTTCCCACAGCAAAGTCACAGCTACTGTTCAGGATTCAGAAAATCTGTGGATGGCAGGTCAGAATAATAGTAAGATGAAAGAAATAACATTTAACTGCCAGGGAAAAGGAAATCAGAAGAGGTGAAGTACAACTTCTTTGGCACTCAAGAGTCCGTAGGAGCGCATCTCAGCAGATGTATCTCCAGCAAGCTGACTCCATCGCTCATCTGGACCAGTACTTCAACCATGTAATCTGTCCCATGCTTCACTGCTTAACTTGATCAGGCAGTACTGGGCACCTTGCACTGGTTTGTTTCTACACGCTGAAAGGGGAGACTGATATCCCTCAACATCAGTCATGTAACCAAGCCATCCTCTAAAGGGAGCCACCTAGAGAGTCTCACATCAATCCTGACATTGCAGGCATCTTCAGGAGTCACATCTCTGACACAGTGAGCAAGATTAAAATATGTTTAGATAATTATCCTTTGTCTTCCTAAACAGCGTGTTTGTTGTCTCAAGTTACAGCACTTCTCTTTGTCAGGGACACAGGACTGCTCTCATCATATAACAACTTCCCTGTCTTGTCCCAGAACCTGTTGCATTCATGTTTATGCATTTAAATTCAAAAACATAAATAAAAATTCATTGCATGTTGTTGATTCATGTTGGTGGCAGCTTGTTTAGTTCAGTAGAAGCAGTTGTCAAAAATGCAAGCAGCTCACAGGCTGACTGTTCAGAACGTGAGCAATCCCTGAGCCCCGCTGCTCCCCACCCACACTGCCCTTCTGGCCTGGACTCGGCTTCCCCTGCAATGGGGCTGAGGGAAGGGAAAGCAGAAATAACCCTTGCTGATCTCGCCCTCCCCCGTAAACATCGTCATGTTCCTTGCTCTGCCTCAGTGTCAGCTGTCATGAGTTTGACAGCTATTTTCTAGTTAAACATGGAAAGTTTTTTAAATCAATTTTTAGGATTTCAACTCCTCAACTACAAAGAAACTTACATGACTAACAAAAGGATTCTTACACATTTGGGTACTGCATCTTTGGAGACCTTCAGCATTTAGCTAGACAATGTCTAAGTACCTGAAATCTTTCCCATCACTGTTCATTATAGCTCCTAGCAAGCATGTAATTGAAATTTTATTTCCCATTTCAGACTGGATTCTTTCATTTTGTAGGTAACATCACAGACATCAGTGAGGCTGCTATGGGGTACACATCTCTTCAGTGAGGCCGTGCTATTTCCTTTTCCTTTCCCTCCATGAATTACTTATGCACTTTCGTTAGTCCAAAAATCACTCCTGCTGGAATAGTGACACCAAAGAAAGAATAATACAAAGTGTGTGTGCATATGCACATTTGAACAAAAAAACACACAGAAAATAGGTATAAAGTTTAGATCCAGATAGACCCACTAACCCTAGCCATCCTGCTTTAGTCATGACTGGTAGGTAACAACTGCCAGGAGAGCGCCTGCTCTACCTGTAAGCTGCCACCAAGCTTCCTACATGTGGTGCTCCTCTTGGCAGGAGTTTCAGAGCCTAGCAGCTGAATCTACGGGGATATGAAAGACAGGTAAAAATGCATCAGGCTCTAGATGACAAATGTAATGTACATTTTATAAAAGCTTTGTTTCCAAATATGATGTTGCTGTTTCCACTTTGCCTGCAGTAGCGTGAAACTGTAAGTCTGTATTTTCACATGTAAAAATACCCTTACTTTTGCACACATTTATTGGATACAAACAGCACATGAGATGTCCAGACTGCAACAAGCTTGTCCACAGATTTTCCCAGGCTCCTGTGGAATCCTGGAACTATGAACCACAATCAGACTGGAGTAAAAGCAGCTGAGAAACCAACACAAGGCTAAAGCAGCAGCTTAGTGCGTGGTTTCCAAGTCCCTGCTCTGCCTACTGGAAGGGCTCCAGCAGCCGTGCCCCCCACCAGGTGCTGCAGGCTTGGCTGCCTTGCAGGAACATGACAGATGACTTTATTTTGCCAGAGAATGCTGAGGAAACATCTCTATAGGCCCTGCAGCACCTCAAGCACTAGGGCTTGCCTCCAGCCAAGCAGGTGAAGGTCCTTCTCATTACGTGCCTCTCCATTTAGTTTTCTTCCCCCCACCATAATAAATGAGCAACTGGGAAATGCCCTATCACTTCAAAGGAACACTTGCTCCTTTTGTCAGGTAGATTAATGATTAATTCATTAATTAGTTATTCACACAGCTCTTTGAAGACATAAAGCTATAAGGGCTTAAGGAGGTCTGTAATTATGAAGTGTAATATGGAAGCAACACCAGCTGCATTCAGTTTAGCACTCACCAAAGATTTCTGCCTTAACTTAGAGCTGGAGACACATGCGTGGTCCCATTTGTCCAGCCTGGTTGGAAGGGCGATGTGCAGTCACACTGCACCACTGCTGTGTACTGTACACACTACACGCTGCTGTGCGAATCACCCCCGGTACGGTGATCTGACCCGAGAGGGGAGGGCACAACCGGGCTGAAAGGATCCGTGGTTCTGCTCTGCTGTGTCCTGCTGTGCAGGAAAGGCCTGAGGAAGTTTTTCCTGAACCTTTCTCAGCCACCAGGAGTCTGACATTGCCTCCAACATGTGGCATCTTCTGTGTCTTGTTGGCGAGGTCACCAATGGCACTTGGGGAAAGCGGATGGTACGGCCCTGTTCTGAGCAACATTAACTGAGGAAACCCAAACATGCAAACAACCCAGCGAAAACTCAGCCCCTTAGAACACTGTGGTTCACCTTTAAGAACAAAACAGATTTTCATTTTGCATAACTCAGAGTAAAATGCTAATGAAGAAGTATTTTGTGTCTTAGTTCCTCAGGCTCTCCTTCAGACACATTTATGCATTTTTTATCACCATAACCACAGATTTTTAAAAGTCCAAAAGGGTGTGTCATTTTTTAGATCATTTTATGTCTAATCTATTAGAGTTAAACTATTTAAGCTGTAATCTCAGATCTTAACTATCAAGTACAATCTTCAGACAAAGTGCTATTCACAGATCTCATTCAGTGGACAGCTTAAAAAAAATAACTTGCATTAGCTACCAAGAGCTTCAAAATTACTTGGGCAATTTCCGGACCAGCAGAAGAAAAGGCAAAATTTGTCAGATAAATGATTCATTGTGAATAATTCCCTTTCTTCCAGAAATACAGTGCAAAATCACATGCAAGATGTGGAAAGCCTATGTGCTGCTCAGGTTGTGCTCTGATAGGCAACACTATTCATCTGACAGCTTTCATGGACACCAAATAAATGTAGAAGTAGAGAAGAAAAAAAAAAAAAGTCATGGGGTGACTTCTGACAAGTTTTTGGAAGTTAAAAAAAGAAAAAATAGCTCTCCAGTGTGTGTGTGAAAGAATATCTACGTGACTTCAATATTAGCAACACCAAAAGAGATAAAAAATGCCTCCCTGTTATATTTTAAGTATTTTTGATTCACCCTGTAATCCCAATTTAACCTCACAATTGGAGTGAGAAAAGAAATTATGAATACATAAAACATACGTAGCTGAAAATATCCCAGGGTAAGGAGGTATTATTCATTGCCAGTGTCAGGCAGGCTGTGGATGTAGGCCAATGAGAGTGCACAAAAGGAGTCTCCGTAAGTGAGCAAAAATCACGTGCTGTGCTTGCTTGGGGTTTCTGTTACTGAAATCACCAGCTTGAACATTTTCAGGTAGGTGTCAATCTGCTGTCCTCTGTCAGGACACTAATCCTTCCTGCTGCACACAAAAACACAACTCTGAGAGCCCTTTGGTCTTCGAAGTCAGATGCAGTTAAGCATAGCATGCTACAATCCTGTCTGTTGATGTAGACACCTGTATCTCTAGAAGAGGTCACCCTTTCAGCACGTATCTGTCACCTGTGGCAGAAGGCACAGTGAGACCTTCTTCCCCCTGCCAGCAGTGCCCCATGTTCATTTTCTCCTTCTTCGGGCATCTTTTTCCTTACGGCTGCTGCTGCTCCTCCTCCCCAGCTGTTGGCCGTTACAAGGCTATTTTTTCCTGGCTGGAACTACCTTTACTACTTTGCTGTAGCTCAGCCTTTATGTAAGTGGTAGACAGAAACAATAGGAACAAAATCTGCTCTGATGTCTGAGGATGTTTATATAGGATATACTGGAAACAGGCTGTCTATAGCAGCTTCTTTATCCAGCGCTCTGCTGTCAGACCATCACACAGTGCATAGCCCCACTGATGCGACATTAAAATTATGCTGAATTTCCACAGGTTCTCTGGAAGCCTTGTCTAATCAGAGTTGAGGCTGGCCTCACCAGCTGCTTCCTCAGCTCGCCTCTCTTCTTCTCCTGTCCCTCAGAAGGGAAATACAGAAACACAAATGTCTCCTTTCAAAGGAAAGGGACTCCTCAGGGAGCACAGAGCCCTCCCAGCCACAGGAAAACTTGCATGCCAGCACTAGACACTGTGCCACCTGCCCTGAAGGTCAGGAACACGCTTTTTTTCCTGTCATAAAAAATCCACATGCTGAAATTTAAGAACATACACATTCATCTTATTTTCCTTCATATACATAATTGCCCAACTAGGTTAGGAAAGCAGACCAAGCTGAGTGTGGTATGAGACCAAGTATGAGTGTGGTATTATCGAGGTGTTCTAAAGCACAACCTGCATTCTTTGTGTAGACCCCTGCAGCTTCCCCATCCAAGGAAGGGATACTTTCCTGTTTACACCAACTCAGTGCAAGCCCCCAAGTCACACAAAGCATGCCACAGTGACTGATGCTCTTGGAGAGTTAAATTGCTATTAAGATTCAGAGCTCAGCCTAAGACTAAGTGGTAAGCATGATATAGTTATTAAAACAGTATGGGAACTACAAAACATCATTAAACCAGAACAAGCATTAAATTACCTAATTTTCTGCTTTTTGTCGTAAGATGCTACTTTCCTTCAAAGTTGAGAAGTACGGTAGTTCTTTGAAGTCCTAACAGTCATTATTCTTAAAAAGTTCTCTGCTCCCTTTTCTAATTGCTTTTTTATTCATGAAAAGTCAATTAAAAAAAGCCCACAGATCGCATTACCAGCATTTCTAGCTTATCTGGCCAGTACAGGAAAATTGTTTGGATATCATGTCATGCTGCTTTATTATTTGCCTGCCATCCATTGTTCAGAAATTAAAGTCTGTTAAGCACAACAACTCAGAGTGGCAACAATTGTGGTTACCAATCTTTCTGTCTTTATCATCCCACCTCAGCACTTTATGTATCATTAAATCTTCTGCACCTTCAGTGTGTAGGCACACTATTACAGACCAACACAGTATAAAAGTAATACTTCTGAAATGAAAGCATTATAGCAGCTATTTCCTTCAAACTTTTTTCTAACATAAAGCTGAATTTTTTTTTGAGAACAGAATTTTCACCTCAATGCTTTCTGGTAGTCAAAACAGTATGATTTTGTTAGTGGTTTTGCATGGAATGTTCATCAGCATCTCCATGAATAAGAAAGAAAGGAATTCAAACCTAGATGATTTAGAAATCCTATCACGACTGCAATATTGCTGGAGAAATTTTGTAAAGAGAGATTAAAGTATTCAC
Organism: Penelope pileata; assembly: GCA_013396635.1. Lineage (NCBI taxonomy): Eukaryota > Metazoa > Chordata > Aves > Galliformes > Cracidae > Penelope > Penelope pileata. The sequence continues at coordinate 1,284,942 of WBMW01004678.1, forward strand.
AGAGAACATTTCGATGAACCACTTTAAGGGGGTTGTGAGCTCACACAGGTAAACTGATCAGAGCGTTTATAAAAGTTTGCTTCCCATTTTAATACCAATGACCAACTTTCATCCATTTACCACAATAAATGAAGCCCTGACCAAAGGAGTTCAGGATCTACGGCTCAACGTGCTAAGAAAAATCACATACAAAGTATAAAAGGTTTTAAGACTCAACGCTTAATGAAGTATTTCCTCTGAACATTTCATTAGTGAAAGAAATTATTTCAACACTGTTAGCAAGTGTAGCGAATGCACTAGAGGATGTTCCTCAAAATGAAACCTACTTATTTTGCTATTTTTTCAAAATTTTTTGTAAACCTTATTTAAAATAGACCACAAAGAAATACTATGCTTCGGGCTGAATGAAGTTTAGCTTTTTGTTTCAGTGAAAAAATGCTGAAAGAGGGTTTTTTTTTTTTTTGTGGAAAAGATTTGAAAACATTCCTTGATGCTTCTTGAAAGACCATCTATTATTCAGACAGACACACAATGAATTTTCACAGGTGTAGATAGCCTCAAGTGAACTTGAACACTCCCAGAGCACAAGTCAGTAAATACAGAAAACATGACTGAAGGGGAGAGCTGGGCAATTTTTTCCACCAAAACAAACAGCAAGATTTACTCTAAGAAGCTTTTAGGGCATAGGCGACAAACAGGGACTACCTCTATGTTCAGACACAGTTAAGTGACTTGTTTTCACTGGTGGAGGCAGGGGAAGACGAATTTTTCTTGATACATATAAAATTATTTTTCTTTTTTAAAAAGAAATCAGGCTTTGCGCATTGTTTTCCATTTTAAAAGCAATCTACTTCAAGAAAAGAACACAAACAAAAACACCCCAACCACTTAACCTGAGTAGGAAGCAACATCAAAGAAAACACTTCAGCTTGAAACAAAGTAAGACTTTCTTTTAGTCACAACCCTGAAATTTCCCATTGACTTGGCCTGTGCACACAGCCACTGCCGCAGAAAGCCACTACTCACCCAGTGCTGCAGAGGAGCCAATGGCCATGGTGGAGAGGGACACCGCTGACACTGCCGCATGCCTGCTGTCACAGTCTCCATAGGGCTGAAGCAATCCCAGACAGAGGGGCACCGATGGCGCTGGCACCATACTGGGCTCTTTCTGAGGGGACTCGGGGTGAGCACGCTGCCTGAGGCCTGCTGCTGGCAGCTGCAGCCCTTCAAGCACCCTGAGGAACTCCAGCCTTCCCAGGGTGCCTCTGGCCTCCTCGTTTCAGGACAGGTGGGCTTCTGTAATTAAAACAAGGCCCACTTAGGACACGGCCCAATTTCTCCTCCTCCCAGAGCTGTTGTGAGGGCCTGGGCACCTGCTGCCTGCCTCTCCACAGCACTGCAGTGCTCCTGTCACAAATAAGAGACTGATGGTTTTGCAGAAAAGTAGAGAATGATAACATGAATTGCTGCCTAATGCTGGACATTTCTGCTTCTGATTCACACTGATGCCCACACATGCACCACACCTCACAGAGCCTGTTGCAGGCTGCATGTAGACTCATCAAGGAGTCTGTCACCCTTTGTTCACCCCCTTAGCGACCTTTCTTTGTCCCAGCTCTCCTGAACAACGTGCTCTGACACATCCATGCGGCACATGTGCTCTCCTCACTCCCCCCCCATTTCAGCAGGCACCACCATAAGCTCTGTCTGCCCGCAGTGGTGTGCACTGCAGCCCAGCACTGCCCGTAGAGCAGCACAGCACGTCTACAGGACGCGGCCTGCAGGCTGCAGAGACGAGCTGCACTCACAAACCAGGCTTCGCTCCCTGAGCTTTATTACCTTTCTGTTGCTGTTGTTTTACTCCCACAGACAAGCTGGAGAATAATGGGGGAATTTCCTCTAGCCTGTGCAGTATTTAGGGCTTGCGTGTGCTGGCGACATCAGCTGCTAGCTGAGGCTGCCTAATTTTGTGCTGCATAATGACCTTACAGCAGAGGAGTGAGATCCACTCAGAATTCCTTGTAGTGCTCTTACAAATTTCATTTGCTTGTAAATTTAGGCAAGCAGCGAATGTGCTGGATGCCAAAGTGTTCTGTGCCTCTGCCGGTCTGCTCTACGATCAACAGCAGAGGTGCCCATTTCTGCCTGCCCAGGCTCAGTTAAAGAGAGAGAAATCAAATCTGCTCCTGCCATTATGTCCCCCAGCTCTCCCTTCAGTCATTAAACAAATGTGAATTTTAGCCACAAAATAGCTGCAAACCACAGGTGTAGTAGTTTCTCACTTTCTAAAAAAACAGTTTTGCAGCCATTCCTTGGAATAGCCTCTCTTGCTCATGAGCATGGCAGAGTAAACAAGCCAGCTGTTTTGATGATGACTTTTAGTTCCTTGCAAAACATATTTTACTGGGCTGGCAAAAATCCACGTGTGACCTGTCTCTGAGGTGTTTCTCCTTTGCTTCACGGCTTTTCAATGCGTGATTGCTTCTCCTAGGTCTGCAAGATGTGCATTCACAAAAAAAGGAGGGAATGATTAGTGTGACGCACTTGATCAAACATATGAAGACACTCAAATCTCCCTCATCCTCATATCTGTATTGTCACCAATCCCTGTGACAACTGCATCCCAGGAACCGGGAGGAGATAGAAAGAGACAGAAGGAGCTGGGAGCCACACGTTTCTTCCTACTCTCATTTGATACCATTTTTGTTTGAGTCTCACTCCCTTGCCCACAGATCAACAGCCCTCACACTCGGTTATATGCAAGGAAGAACATCGACTTTACAGGGGTTTTTAGAAATCAGTTCTTTTTGTGTCTTAGAGGCATTAAATCCTATGTAATTCTGCTACACTAAGACCTTAAGAGAAGCAACTGTACTCGTTAGCGCTGGCAGCATCTTCAACTTCCACATTATTAAGTAGGAGATAAATTAACACAGATTTTGCCACTTTCCCAAATTCATACATTCAAGGTTTTTGATCACAGCAGTTTATTGTATTAGATATCAGCATTGTAACCTCTCCATTACAGCCTAAAGGACAGGCTTTATGAAGCCATAATAAAAATGTGACAGCTATATTTGTTACTGTAGTTGAGATTTGGAGGAAAGGAAGCACTGTTTGTTACGAAATTCCATCCACAGAAGAACTGCAATAAAACAGATGTGTTCTGGAAGGCAAATACAGATATAGATAAGGATATGTTCATATGAAACAGTGAAAGAGATCCTCTGATAAAGTTGGTAAGGATGATAACAGTGAGAGAAGAGCCTGAGCTTCTGTGGAGCAGATGTGAGTAAGGAATTCATAGATGAGGATAGTAAGGAACAAAGAATGAGTCCAGTCAGGAGCAGCAACGAACAGTCCCTACAGACAAGTTCTCACTGTGGGTCTCTCAGTCACAGTTGTACAAACATGAGCTTTATGTCTCCTGAGCTTAAGAGACATCAGTGATGGCTCCCTTGCAGGCAGGAAGAGCTACAAAAACTAAAGGAAAATGATGGGAGAGCAGCAAAGAGCTGTTGCTGAAAGAGGTTACCACAGCAAGAGGCATAGGGTAGAGCCTGAGGCAGTGTGTGCTGTGCTGGGGGAAGACAAGAGGCTGCAGAGAGAGGTGTTTGGGGCAGGCAGCACAGCCACGCCACTGCCTCACACCCCTGTAAGTGCCAGTCCAGTTTTCCTGGAGAAGGAGAACTGCTTCCTTCTGCAGAGAGAACGAAAATTTGTGTGCAATACAAAAGTCTTCAAACTCTGCCCCAGTCCTAGACATGCCTGGAAAGCAAGCCTCCTGGATGTTTAAACCCTGGCTGTTCTACAAAAACAATGATCCATTTTACCAGTGCCACAAACAATCCATGGCTTGAGTGACACAAGTATTTGTCCAGGAGAAGCTGGGTGACGTAATTAATTTCAGCAACTTATAAAGTTACTTACAAAGTTATGTCAATTGTGGTATTGGCATTCATCTGAGCTGGTTTTTGAACTGATGACCTACAGGTGAAAAACTCTGCATTTTCCTACTTTGAGCTATCCATTTGCTCAGCTTCAATATTTTATGTTCCCTGCAGGTTTGGCTTTCATGAAGCATTTAATGCATATGCACACAGCATTGTGTTACTTCAGAAATGATATAAACCATGACCACATGGACAATTTCATGCTATGCTTGTAAAAGTCATGTTTTCATTGCATGTAAATGTGAACCCTATGAAATCAGTTACAAAACAACATGCCTTACTGCAGGCAGGCTAAGATGGAGAGCGCTGTAACTCTGCTGAAGCACTTAGTGCAGTTACACTTATGTGAGTGCTGAGAAGTCACCCCCTAAGCTGGTAGGATACTACTTGACATTTCGTTCAAACCTCACTAACCAAGAAAGGACTTGTAATGGGTCACATCAACATCTGTTGTTAGCCCACAAGAAAGGGAGTAACAGCTATGATTGTATCATGGTAATATTTTTACCACAATTCAGGCAGGCTATGGTTCCCATCCAAATTAATAGTTCAGTTATTGACCTCAAGTGGAAGCAGAATTAGGAGATGTAGATTTTTAGGAGGAAAAAAAATCTCTTCAAAAGCAGTTTTATGATGGAGTCATTACTCCTTGTTCTCACTCCCTTTGTGGTTATGATCATTACTTGCTCTGGACAGCTGAAATGGGATTTGTTCAACATCTTCTATTGGAACCACTCTGAGTAGAAAGACAGAACTTGAGTTAATTATTTTCTTGCACTAAAAAGCACGTACTTCCATGAGATGTTTACATTTCCAGTGAAAGACATTTGACTCAAGGCAATTTTGTTTTCAGTCAGANAAAGACAGAACCTTGAGTTAATTATTTTCTTGCACTAAAAAGCACGTACTTCCATGAGATGTTTACATTTCCAGTGAAAGACATTTGACTCAAGGCAATTTTGTTTTCAGTCAGACCTCTTCCATTTTTCTTATTGCTCTTTTGGTTGGGAACACTTCTACGTCTAAACAAATCGAGGTAACAGATTTATCCAGTGAAATTTACGTGCAACATTTTTTTTATTATGTGCAAAAAATCACGATTTTTACTTACTGTATAGACTAAATAAAAAACAAAAAAAACCCCACCTACATCCTGTTTGCATTTCATTCCTTTCTGTGGAGCATGGTGTCAGAAAATAGTCCTACTGATGACATTCTCTCTCCCTGGATTTGTGTCTCTGTTTGTTTTTGTGTTTCATTATTTTTTGTTAGTGATAAACATTTCACATCTTCTTGAAGTGAGAACAATTTAATTGTGGCTTCAAGGAAAGACACTATGACTATCATCACAAAATAAAGAAAAAGAATTAGCTTTTACTTTCTTATGGATATTATTAGTACCTGGGTAATGGAGACGTACAGTTCCATGGGTGATGCATGCTATTACATAGTATCACAGCAACTGGTTACAGAGAGTTTGTGTGAGTCACCACCACCAGTGGCTAGCAGCGGATGCACCACGAATGTGGACAAGAGGCTGCCCACGAAAGCTGTTGTTGTACCACTTGGCTGGGCAGAGATGAAGCGTGGGGGGTAAGTAATGGCAGAGGACAGGAAGGAAGAGCTACAGCTCCTTTGCCATCGATCCCTTAAGTACACCTTTCATATAAATTCCCCAGAACAATGGAATAGCTGTAATTGAAATTATTTTGAATTTGTCACCTTAATTCAGTCATGCAGAAACAGCATTTTCATTCTTAAGTACTTACAGGTGCTTTCAGCAGTGAAATACTACATTGTTGGCAGGGGGGCAACCAGGGCAGGATGAATTGTGCTGCTTCTTGGGACTGAAGGGATGAAATCCTTTCTTCTAGCAGCATTTAGCCCTCTGTAAGTTAAACATTTTACTCTCCATGTTCCACGCAGAGAAAATATGAAGCAACATGAATTCTCCCTGCTGCTTTATCTACAGGCAGACTCAAATTTCAAACTGCAAAGTAGCACACAAAAAATGATCATCAAAATCCTTGGAGTTAGTAAAGAATGTGGTGGCAGAGAGAAAGGAAAAAATCAAAAGTTTTTCTTCTATCCCATTTTGACTTCTAACGCTGATTGCTGGAACACCCTTCACCAGAAGAAAAACCTGGGCTCAGCTGACTCAGTTTTTATGCATTGCAGGAATGTTAATAGCATACTTGGTGAAAATGTACATGTTGTATTTGGCCACAGTATTTTCTACTGTACATGACATGGTACTAATCTACAAAAGTAGATTAGCACCCTGTAACAGCAAGTGCTAAACGCAAGAGGATTTTGTCACCCAAAGCAACTGCAATAGCTAATAACACAGCAGAAGCCTGCATCAGTATTCGTATCTTAACTGGAAAAAGCTATTTGCAGCCTGCAACAAGGAATGAAGCACAGAAGAGCTAACTAGGATCATTACTGGGATGTCACAGTAACCTTCCTCCGATCTGCTCATGAACCTTCCCCAGCCAGGTTTTCTGTTGGAGACCTGCCCCATCAGACAGTCCAGCCCAGAGCTCAGCTCCTGCTCAGCTGGTGAGCTCCGATCCAGGCTTTGTCAAGTCGGAGCATAACCCACAGGAGCTTCCCAGTGCTTTGTTCAGGCTGGAGCATGTGGAAGGAATCAAAGCAGCAATGTTTACTATAGCAGAAACATTCACTGGGCTTACAGCAGTCCCAGCACCACTTGTTAAGTGGTGGCAGTAGGGAAGACAAAAGTATCTTGACAGAGCTCAGGAGTCCATCAGCCGGGTGATGGAAACCTCTTCTAACATCTTAGAGAAGCCATGTCCTCAGGCAGCAAGAGCCCACAAAAGCACACTGATAGGATGATAGCAATTTGAAGAGCATCGGTGATGATGCTATTCAATGCTAAAGTAAAGCATCAGCCTCAGAGGACAAACCGTGGCCATGTAATTGAGGAAACTAAGGTCTCTCTTCCCCTGCAGTAAAGGATGATGTAATTAATTCAAGCCCTAATTAAAATTTAAATAATTGATAATATTATTACTAAGTAACTATACATAGCAATGTCAAAAGGCCCAGAAAATCTGGCAGTAATTGAATTAACTGTGGCTGGGGTGTAGCAGTAAGCAATCTTCCCACATGCGCATCCAAAACAAGCAATACCTATCTCAAAAAGAAATAGAATAGCGCAGGAGGGAGAATGTAAGTATGTTAAACAAGGAATAGGGCCACATGGCCTGAAGTTGTGCATCAGAAGAGACACAAGCAGCTCAGCTGAGGGCAGTCATGAAATGAAGGCAGCGCTTGGCCCCATGCAAAGAAGCAGAGCAGATGAGAACTCTAATGAGAGAGCAAATAACTTATTTTAGCACCTCAAATGAAATGGAAACTTCAGCTGTGAATTTCAAATGAATCAATATAGAATAGCTTGAATAGCTTGGTTTAGAAGGGACCTCAAGGATCATCTAGTTTCAACCCCATGCCGTAGGCAGGGTTGCTGACCACTGAATCAGGCACTAGGTCAGGCTTCCCAAGGTTCCATCCAACCTGACCTTGAACACCTCCAGGGATGGGACATCCACAACTTCTCTGCACAGCCCATGCCAGTGCTTCACCACCCTCTGAGTGAAAAATTTCCCTTTAATATCTAAATCTCCCCTCTTTTAGTTTAAAACTGTTCCCCCTTGTCCTATCACTATCAGACTGTGTAAAAAGTCAGTCTCCCTCCTGTTTATAAGCTCCTTTTAAATACTGGAAGAGCCACAATGAGGTCTCCCTAAAGCCTCCTTTTCTCCAGGCTAAACAAGCCCAACTCTCTCAGCCTTTCTTTGTAGGAGAGGTGCTCCAGCCCTTCATTCATCTTCATGGTCCTCCCCGGACCCACTCCAACAGCTCCACGTCTTTCCCGTGCTGGGAGCCCCAGACCTGGACACAGTACTCCAGATGGGGCCTCACAAGGGCAGAGTAGAGGGGGAGAATCACCTCCCTTGCCCAGCTGGCCACCCCTCTTCTGATGCAGCCCAGGATACAGTTGACCTTCTGGGCTGCAAGAGCACACTGCTGGCTCATGTCCCGCTTTTCATCAACCAGAACCCCCAAGTCCTTCTCAACAGGGCTGCTCTCAACATGTTCTTCTCCCAGCCTGTGCACAAACCTGGAATTGCTGAAACCCAAGTGCAGCACCTTGCACTTGGCCTTGTTCAACCTCATTAGGTTCACATGAGCCCGCTTCTCAAGCTTGTTCAGACCCCTGAGCATGAGCACCTATCCATCACTTTAGACCTTTACCATAAGAACAGTAATGTGATAGTGCTGATAATCAGCCTACTCTTGTTTCTAAGGTACGGTTAACAGCTTAATTATCTGGAAGAAGAGAGGCACAGCACCAGCCAAAGGGAGATAATCAACAGGAGGAGAGTTGCTGTGTCTGATGAGTAGCAGCTCCTTGGCGGCAGCAGCTGACTAAGCAGAGAAATTCCATTAGCCCATTGCAAGGCTATCCAGAAGCAAAGAACACTCACCAGCACCAAGGCTCCTGTGTGTCCCTGAACACTTCCTCCAGTTCAACCGCAAATAAAGGAGATTTAGATTGGATATAAGGAATTTTTTTTTTTTTTTAAATGTTAAGTGTGGTGGAACCCTGGAACAGGTTGCCCAAAGATGTGGTGGAAGCCCTGTCTCTGGAAACATGCAAGGGTCAGGATGGACCAGGCTCTGAGCAACCTGATCTAGCTGTAAATGTCCCTGCTCATTGCTGGGGAGTTGGAACAGATGACCTTTGAAGGTCCCTTCCAACTCTAAGGATTCTCTGATCCTAAGATAGTGGGGATCTAACTCACAAAAAAAGGCAAGCAGTAGATGCTGTTGCTTATTTCATCTGCTCTGCATCCAACACCTTCTTTCCTGTTTTCTAATATTGGAACTCTGGTGGCAAAGCCTCTTCTGTCTGCAAGGCTCTTTCTCAGTCTGGTATTCATGAGTGATTATATGAGGAACGAAAGCTATTTGCAGTGGGGAGAGGTACAAGAAATCCAGTTATTGGAGATCATCATGCACAATTTACACGAGAAGTTACAGCAGTGCTGCTCAAACCCAGGCTCCTGTCGCTATTAAAAAGAATTACTATTTAATGAGCTTCTATTTTCATTAATGGTGTGAGATTAAGGCTGCTTGCCACCAGGTGAATACTAATAGACGATCTTTAAGCAAATGAGGCTCTCATTCCCTTAATTTTAATATATGATAGAATAAAACATGCTTTCTAATTCTCCATTTTCTTAAGCAGAAGCTTCCCTGCAGAATCCTCTCTTCAGATATTGAAAGCATTTGGTTTTTACTTTGTATCCTTTTCCTTTAAGGCTTTATTTGAAGGAAAAAGTTTTACGATAAAAAAAGAATTGAAACATTATGGTGAAATAATTAACTACACAGACATCTCCTTTCAGTTTAAATATTACACTGCAGTGTGTGAACTGAGGGCAAACCAGAGAAATGAGGCCAGCTCACAGCAAACGTGGGGCTGACAGGTGAGGTTTGATGGCATGGCTGCAGGAGCAAGTCACTGTGAGAAAAGCTGGCAGGGAGGTTCACAGCACATTGACTGCACCATGAGAGCCACCTGTGCTCATGCCTCCTCCTCAGGTAAGCGTGCACCTTATTCCCCAGTGAGAATAGGTCTTCCCATTTCCCCTATCTAGAGGGTCACCACACTGGAAGAAGTGTCTGAAGGCAAATATAGAGATAAATCAGTGGAAACTTAAGCAGTGTTCCTCCCAAGGCTCACTGCTGGCAGGAGGCATGAACCTATTTGCACATCTAACATGGACTGGGTTACTCTAGATGACTCCAAAGCAGGAACTGGACCTAAGCACCAGAGAGGTGCAGAGGACCTCTGAAAGCCACATATGAATAACAGGATAGGGAAGATGGAGCCAGGATGCAGAGAGGAACATGACGTAGTCCAGTAACGGATCAGATGAAAAATCTTTTCAGCATCAGTTTGAGGAACAATTGTACTTGTTGAAAACAAAGAAAATAGTGTTACAGAAATCAAAGACCCAAAGAGAATGAACAAGAGCTCAGGAAAAAAAAGCATTTCAGTTGTTAGGATGCACACAGTAGGCCACGTATTAAAGATCTCATAAAAGTACCACCTGCTGTTCTTAGAAACATCCAATAGAAAATAAAGTCTAATTATGGTTTAAATGAGAGGTGGGGCACTGGTATTTTTCACATTAAAATAAGGTAGAAAGGAAAGCTTAAAAAGGAGAAGATTAAGAGCTCTCTGTTAGCTGCCATCAGCTTGAGCTGAAGGATAAGGTACCCAACAGGGGTGGCAGATCTTAGTTTGGACTGAATGAATCATACGTATCACAGTGGTCAGTCTCAGTCACCTGAACAGATAACATAACTGAATTCATGTTTGTAAACAGAGAAAAGAGTGAATCAAAGCCAGAACCTGCTTAAATCTGTGAATTTTTGGTGGCTTTGGCAGCACTTGTGTCGTGCAAAACTCAAAACAAAACTGCAATAATCTCTTAACCTCCCTGAGGTAAAATGCCATTGTAGAAGGCTGAATTTGTACAACCACAAATAAATTAATTAGAATCACAGAAAGCATAATTTTTTTTTCCAATTTTGAATATAATTATAATCTCCCTTTAACCCATCCCTTCTCCAGAGTTGTATTATTTAAGTAACTGCATTATTCCAAAGTCAAATGTAATAATAAATTACAATCAGCTAAAGCACTCAGTTTTTTTCCAAATACACATATTCCAGAAACAATTATATTTTGCTTTAAAAGCAAGAATGCTCAGCTCTCTCCTTGTTATTTGCGCTCAGAGCACAACGATCATTTTATTCAGCATTCTTGCTGTCCCAGATAGGTGCCTGGCAAATTGCTCTGGCATTTTCTGCTGCAATTATGGACAGATTGCTTAAAGGTGGAGTCCAATAAATGGAATGGCATCGTGGTGTGGTTTGTGCTAATATATAAGAAAATGTAAACAGGTTTAAACTCCCCATATTTAACAGTATGCAAAGTCCTTAAACTGTGCAGTGGTTATCAACAGGTAGGCATGGTTTTTCTTTCATAATGCTAAAAGGAACAAGCCACGACTGAGTGACCAGAGAACAACTACAGTTACTGGCATTTTTAACTGCACAACACTAGCTGCTAACTTATAGCCTTTTTACTTACAGACCTAGTTTTTCTTGTTGAATTCTACTCAGTATTCCTTAATCTAGCTGACTGCTAAACTACATCTGCTGCCTGATGGAAGAGGCTGTGGGCAGTAGCAGGGAGAACAGAGACTTTTTTTTGGTAGGACTTTGAGCTTTAAATCCTCAGAATAATTTAAGAAAAATTCAGGAGCTCCCCTCACAGATTATAGGAAGTGATGCAATGCAACAGGGCACGAGAACATGGATTTAGCTTGTTTGTTTGAACTTGGGTTGCATCCACGTCTTGGGACAGCCACCACAATTTAGAATAATCATCACACTGTGTTGTAAAGGATGCTTCCCCTCCCCATTCCCCAAAGTTTCAAAGAGGATGTGACAGTCATCCTGTCGATTCAGCTCCAGTAGAAGATGTCATAAAAGATTTGTAAGATTTTTCTTTTTAATATACTTAAGAGATTTTTTTGTTCACTTGTGATCCATTAGTACTTACAAGCCAAAGCCATATAATTACACAGAGAGAAGCTTTCCCTCAATTCCCCATCTGGCTCTCTATGGGAGGTTCTGCGGGTGGTGGTCTGAGCATCTGCCTCAGGTTTTCAAAGGAAAGACACTTGAGTGGACCTTGCACTGACCTAACTTTACACATCCTTGCCCTATTCTTAAGTTTGACTGGAAACTATAGTCTCTGCTTTTTATATATACACAAATTAGAAGAACTGGGATGATTGTTTGGCTTTACTGTAACATGGACAACGATCAGACAAAATCAGCTAGAAAAAGGCACAAAAAGACACTGAATCTAAATTAATGAAAAAGTATAATGCAGTGAGGCCTCAGACATTTTTCACTCGCAGTGTCTCTCAGAAACCAAACCAAGAGACTTAAGCAGAAAGTGAATCTGGCATTTTGATTCTAACGCACTTTTGCTCTTCGCCCCCTCCCCCCCAGATTTGCATTTGTCTGAAGCTTCAGAGCTTGGCTTTCCAATTTTGTTCTTTTTCAAAAGTCCTTCAGAATTTCTGTAAGCAAAACTTCACAGCACCATTCAGAGCTTCCCTTAATTTCCAGGGCTGATCAGGAGGGAAGCTGGCCCTACAGGTATTAACCGGCAATGTGGATTAAAATCTGAGGAAATTACTCCATGGATGAACAGTTGCCTTGCAGGAAGAGAAAAAACTGAAGGGCCACAGAGCTGGCATACGTTTGTGACCTGCAATAGAAGATCCCTGGGAATAATCACTGAGAACTACAAAACGAGACCTGCTTTGTCAAAGCAGCAGGACAAACAACATCCCTGGTTTAGCTCCAGGGTGGATCTGGCCCAGAGTCTCTCCTCCTTGCTGGAGGATCTGTGGGAATTTGTGCTTTTACCTCAGATGTGCAGCACTTAGAAGGAAGGCTGGAGAGCATTTTAACCTGAAAATTAGAAGTGAAGCAAAGAAAGAATAGCACTCAGAGGATTTGGCTTTCCTTATTCTAGTAAAGTTTATGTTCTTCACTACAGAACAGAGGTAGAAGGCGTGGGACTGGCAAGACACAGACCACTGCTCAACAAGTTGACAACCCAAAGTACACAAGGCACACAAAATGGAAAAGGAAATACTTTAGTCCCAGTTTTAAGGACAGTCAGGACAGGCACTGAGAGATTCCATGACCTGTGCTGTAGAGATGGGACACACCAGAAACCTCGAGCCCTCCCCTCTTTCTCTGTGATCGATAACTTTTTGTTACAAATTAAAAACTGGTTTTCAAGGACAGCCACAAAATATCCTGGCTTTCATCTGATTTTAGCAAAATATCGTTCCTTTCATTTTTTTTTTTTAAAAAAAACAAATAACAAAAAAAACACATGTAAAAGGAAGCAGTTCAACACTGAAATGAGGATGATATCCTGTACAGAGAAGGGTTGGTGGGAATCAGTGGCAGTTACCTTCACTGGGGTTGTCAGATCTGGACCTTCAAGGCTCACGGGTGAAGGACAGGCCCATAATGCCACGTCAGATCTGCACCTTACCAGAACTCTGCTCCCCAAAACTAACTTCTAAGCAGGGCAGTTGCTCAGAGACTTGTTTCACAGAGAAGGATGTTGGTATGCCATAAGCATAGGTGCACCCTTAAAAAAACACAGTGCGTGTCCTAACCCTGCTGCTACAAGAGGTAGAGGAAGTTCTGCAACTTTTCCAACAAATGCTTCTCAGAACATTAACTTGACTGTGCTCATATCCATCTTTTGCTCTCACAAAAAAAAGTACCCTGTTTCTACAGCCAATCTATTTTAAACTTCAATTTCCTGTGCCTTCTGGAAAGGCACCTACCAGCTCATTTGGAACGTCCAATCAGGTGCAGAAAACTGAAAAAATATCCCAGGTTTCCCAGCACAATTAATTCTTACTGAACCTCCTTGATTAGCTTATTTTTGTCAGGTAATTAAGATCTTTAGCAAACTACTCATATGCTCAGTTTATAAATGTCATTTATTTCATAAACCATTTTTTAAAACTGCCAAATAACACTGAAGAGATGCCACAGGAGTGGGTGGATGATGAGAAGAGAGTGAAATGGAAAAAGGCTGGCAGCTTCTGAAGGGGAAGGGAAGGGAGTTGAGTGCCACAGGCAGGGAGCTGGGGGAGAGGAGAGAAAGAGAGCTGGGGAAAGAGAAATTGTGGAGCAGGGGAGGGATATAGTGGGGAGAACTGAAGAGGAGAGAGAAGACATGATGTGGAAAAGGGAGTAAATAAGATGACGGGGGATGTTCCTAGTAGCAATGCCCCTACTGAGCCCTCGAGACAGAAAGGACTTCTTCAAGCTCTGCAAACTCACGTTAGTTGTGCCTGTAACTCTCACACTTGTTTTAAGCCAGAGGCCCCATTTGTCTTCTTTCCACCCCCACCTAAACTTTCCTACTGCCTGCGATGCTGCTGCAGGCTGGGACTGCATCTCTGCAGCACTCACAGAGGCCTCAGTCTGAGTCAGCACCTCTACATGCTGCTGGGAGACAAACTGTAATAAGTAGGAGAGAAAGAGAAGACAGAGATCCTAGTCCCAGGGCTTTTTTCCATCCACGTACATCATATATCTTTTTAAATAATACATTAATCCATTAAATGGGGATTTAAGAAGAAGAAATGCACTGGCTCTTTTTAAAGCCATTTACACAATTGCCATTTTTTCTCTGACCATTTCATTGCTCTGTTTATGGTTCTTTTACCACCTATAAAATTCAAACTTTCTAAATAAAACACTTGAGTTGCAGAGAAAGGGTTTTCATCTCCTTAATGAATACAAATGTCTCTAATCTACTTCAGAAAACTTAGAATGTAAACTTAACTATAAATGTACTGTGGGTGATATTTGTCTCCTCCGTTAGTCACGTAGTGCTGCAGCGTTCCTTCACCTTGGGTTTTAGGCCCCTCTCTGAAGGCACGGATTGCTCACTGGCAGGCTGGGGCCTGCAGCCCTTGTCCTCTCCCTCCTGCCTCAGCCTGTGACCAAGCAGGATGCCAGCACAGTTTGAGATCTGTGCTTTCTGAAGGGGGATGCTGACAGAACTGGGAGCACGTACCCCTGAGCACGCTGCTGCTGTGCCCTGTAGCAGCACGTACACACAGCACGTCTGCATCCTGGGGTCCCAAGGCAGGAGCACCCCGAGCTGCAGCCGCATGCTCCCAGCTGACTTGTTCATCTCACCAGGCTCATCTGTGCCAAGCACAAAAGTTATGACACAAAACCCACATCTGTGCTGGTGCCTGGAGTCCCAGGGGGCTCTCCCATCCACCGCAGGCTGTGTCCCTGGTGGTGGCAGTAAGGAGCTGGCTGTGACAGCTCAGCACTTTCAATATTCACAGTCAACCAGAGTGGATTTTAGCTGCAGAAATGTTGCAGGGACAAATTTCATATTATGAGATAACAACCTTGGTATCTCATGATTTTTATTGTCTGCGTGAAAGCAGTGCTTCTGTGATATAAAGCAAGGCTGTGGTCAAGCAGACAGGAGGGAACTGTCAGCAAAACCTAAGCTAAGAGCAATGGAGAAAAAGGTTACACTTCTGCCACTGCTCGTGAGCCAGGTGAGGGCAGTGAGATATGTGGAAGTGTAGTTCTAGTCTTAACATGCATTTCATCAATCTGCCAAAGAAATCTGAGTTTTTCGTCTCCTCTTTTGATATACGACCCTCCACAGAACCACTGTGTAAATCTCCAGCTTTAGCTGCCTGGGAGACAAAGTCACACAATGGAGAAATGGTATATTGCCTAAGAAAGGTAGTGCATCATGAAAGCTAACGCACCTAATGCCCCGCTGAGTATTTGAGTACAGATTACAAATGTTCAGTGACACTAAGGCCGAAGTTTACTGATAGAACTCGCTGTGGGCAGGATCAATCCTGCTTCTCAGGAGCAGGTCCACTGCGACAGCCCTGCCGTACCACCCCAAGCCCTGAGAGCAAGCAGTGAGCCTTTTCTCATTCTTTTCCTTACAAATTAAAAATCCACTATGCTCAAGTTTAATACATTTTTCACATTTGCTGGCAACTTCCACCTGCAGAAAACAGGATACCTGACTGTACTCATGCTGTCTGCATGCTACTCTACCCTATTTACCTCCCCTCCTTGCTGGCTGTGAGCTTGCTCAAGGTTCTTCAGCTTGGAGTTGACCACTGGTAAGTGCTATAAGAGCTTAAAGACAATTTCACAGTTTCAGCATCTTCTGTGTTGGTTTCCAGCACACAGCATACAATGAGAAATGTCAGAAAGGAAAAATCAAACGTTGACAGACCAACTGGAGAAGATGGAGCCTTTCCAGAGCATTTTTAAGCCTGTCTACAGAGCAATACATTTTGCAGCAAGATTCTCAGTTCAGTGTTAGAAGACAGTAACACTTCCCCATTTCTACTCACAGAGTTGGGGCTTGTTAGACAATGATCAGATTAGCATGCTATCAAAATAGCTTCCAAATTCCAAGATTAGAATTTTTCATTAAAAAAAAAAAATACGTAAAAACCCCAAAACTAACAACTGTTTTGCAGTTGGCAAAACATGACCAAAAGATGGGATGTCTTGAGATCAGTTCCTGGAAATGAGAGTTTAGCCACCCCAATTACCTCAAGCTATTTCATAGCTAAGTTTGCAGCTAAGTAAGCAAGGTTCATGGTGTCCTTTATGTTAAAACTCTCTATAGCTGTCAGTTCAGTGTCTCTCAGTAGCACCAAATTCATTTGCAAAAAGAAAGATCTTTACATCGTACCTAACTACCACACAGTAACAGATAGGTTGAAGAAAGGGGAGATTAAGAAAAATCAAAAGACTTTGTGCATAAATGATCAGGAGAAACAATACTGCACGATGTGAGATCTTGCCTCTAGAGCAAAAAGAATTACTGAGAAGAGGTGAAGGACCACAGAAGGGCAGCGTTCCCAAGAGGTTAAAGAGAACTGAAGCATGTGAATGGGATTTTAAATATATATTTGTAGAAGAGAGGTGACATTCAGCTTTCAGTCACCTGCTGAGAAAATCCCAGCCCAAAGAGCTCTCCTGCTCCACCCCAGAATCCAGAGGGATGAGGCACTTCATATAGGACCTATGAGTAAGGCAAGGAGAGGGGAGGCACTTGACACAAAAATAAGACTTGCTTTGTGCCTTAAGAGGCTCTGTATTCATCAGAGCAGCACAATTGCAATCACATCTCATGACAGCAGAAGTAATATAGGAGAAAAGATTTTGTCAGAGCAAAAAAGGAGGTCTCTCCATCACCACTGGCCCAGTGGGAGAAGTCAAATCTTTCAAACAGCAGTAAAATTCAACTCAATTAAAGAAAGACCCTAGGCACTGGCATTGTCTGTGTTCTGGAAGTTGTCATCAGAGAATTACCAGGTTTTCAGGTACACCGCAAGCACTCTCTGCTTTTTGTGGAGAACTCGACGATTTGCATGCCCTTCAGTGTACCTGTAGTATTTACCAAGCATTTATCAAGCAATTATGACTGTTAATATGATCTAATATGCTGTTGCTTCAGAACTCTAACTGCTTAGGGAGCTAGCAAAGGATTTTCCTGCTGCTTCATGCATCCTTCCCCTCCTTGTGAGCTGCTACTGAGTGGAGCAATATTCCCCAGTGACAGAATGGACCCTCGCCCTGACTGCTGGCTTATGCAGCAGCTTTAAGGCTGGCTGATTGCTACTCTGGGAACAGCGGAAGAACTTCTCACCTATGAATAACCTTTGCACTTATTTGCTTTGTCTGCAGCATGGGCACTGCTCTGCTGATAATTCCCAGCTGGCAATGATCCTGGGCTTTCAGGCCACATCAGCTTCTCCTGTGCACAGGCATTGAGGCAACAACCGAAACATATTAAATATTAAGAAGCAGCAGAGACTTCTAGAAAACCATCAGTGTTTTCTTAGAGGTCTGGGAAGTGAAGAACTTCTATTTGTTTTTGAAAGTTCTATACTGGTAAGATAGATCTTCCTTAAATATAAGGAATCCAAGAGGAGCTCATAGCTGTTTTGTTACCAAGTGGCAGGTTGTCTTTGGCCTATGTCTAGGATTCCTAGCATTCTAACACAGACCTGAACAATATCTGCTCATTGCTTGATGAAGACTCTCACATGTTAGATGGGTGTGCCGGATCTTTAATGAGGCTGTTTTATGAGTCTTCTGGACACGTTGACCAGACAGCTTTATAACCTGCAAACGGCCCATTCAAACAACTCTTAAAGCGCACTTTTGTGCACCTTTAGAAATACAGCCCAAAATAAAAGGTATAACAGTTACTGTAAAACTGTACTTGTAAAGAATCTGTCAGAACTGATCATGCCACAACAGGAGCAATAAAAAAAAACTGTTAGTGCTTGATGCTTCTCAGTAAAAAAAATATACACTTTTGTTACATTAGGTTGAGCACTTCATTTAATAAAACAAGTAACCAAAATTGGATCAATTTGTTGTTATAGTTACCAAACACCCCTCATATAAATCCTGACTCTCTCTTAGTATGGAGTGACACATGAAAGCTTATAATGGGCTCATGGCACAGGATTAACAAGCGGTAATAACAAAGCAATTGCTATCAATATTAAGATGCATACTGGACTTTACATCACTTTCCTGATTTTCTTTTTCCTGAAATTAGTCTTCCAATTCATCAATAGGAATTATGATCAAATGGAACTTTGATTTGGCAAAAAAAGGAAGGAGATTGATCATTGGATTTATGAGGAAGAGCAGAATAAATCAGAGTGTGCTTTGAAGTAATTAAAATCATGTCAGTAATAACAATGTTGATTTCATACTAACGTAGATTCAGTAATAAACCTTCTTGGTATATAGTCTGTTTTAAGGTTATTGGACTTCCAGAGACTCAAGCAAGCCCTCAAACTACTACACTTATTTCTGTTATTCCCACAGACTCAGATTTCAGAGTTCAAATTAAACACAGAATTGCCTCTTTGGTGGTAGCAGAGTATAAATTCACTTTGGCACTTGAGGTGCAGCAGCACTGCTGCTGAGCAAACAAAATGAACCAAACCCCACATATATACACACATGAGAAAAGCAGCAGGAGGGAACTTCTGTAGTTGTTAAGGGAGAAATTAGAAGCAAGGACAATTCAGTAACTGCCACAGAAACTCTCGATCACACAGTGAACCAAAAATGCTAAGTAACCTCCCCCCAAAGTGGCAGCAGTTTACCTGCCACCCCAATACTGCACAGTGTGAGTTGCATTACATCAGTTCAGCACTGAAAACACAGAAATATCTCCCACAAGTTACTGCTGGGAAGGATGCTAAGCTGCCCACCACGTTTTGGCACAATTTGTCTGGAAAAAACCAAAGGCTTTGCTTTGTAGAGTGGATATTTGATCATGATCAAGCCTGGATTTCTTGAGAAGGAAGAGGAAACTAATTTTGCACTTTTATGAGCTCCACATGAACCACTTCTGATGGTGACAGCCACACCAAGACTGATGCTGTATCTACTGCCAAGGAGAGCAGTGATGCCTTTCCCTCCTTCTCGCTTCTCCCCTGAATGTAATTTTCAGTGCAGATGGATATAGCACACAAGCAGATGTTTTCTGGATTGTTTGTCATAGTTACGCCAAAACAAGGAAATGTCCAACTGTGGTTGAAGAAAGGTAAGAACTTCGGGGAGAAGTTTTAAAACTTCCACCTGTTTGCTGCATACATTTTACCTTTTCAGAGCGGGATTTAACAAAATCATTCCTGTACTATTTGAAAACTCATTACCTCCAGGCGATGCATCCATTCATATTACAGCTAAAATGAGGAAAATAACAAAGAAAGCTTTCTATTTCTTGGAGCTAGAACCACATATTGGAAGATAGCAAGCACAGCAGTAATGTCACAAATTATTGTAAATTGAGTACCTAGCTGTAATTTTCATTTTATTCCTTCCTGACAGATATTAGCTTGAATTTGATTACATTTTGTATACACTAAAGTGGAGCAGAAAGAGCCTAAATACGCAGCTCCCTGGAGGAAGCACACGGCAGTTGGGATAGGGAGCAGTTTATTGCGGTTGCAAGAGTCTGTCACAGAGGAGCACACCAGGAAAGTAACAACTGAGTCCGGGCTTTTGTCTGTTCCTGATTACACCGTTGGTTCCCCATGGGACTTTTAAAAAGTCATTTACAACATATGTTTTCGCTAACAATTCAGGTGTGTGCACACTTGAAGATCCTCAAAGTTTGGACATCAACAAAAATTAGTTTGCTGTTACTGGGAATTGTAACTAACTTAGGAGACGCGGGCACTAATTACAGGAAAAGAAAAAGAAGTCAAGTTTAGCACATCGTTGCTATTAGAGAGCAGTCCTTTCCAGAGATGAGGCTCATGTACCCGTTTTTTAGTTCCAGCATGTGGAGAAACAGCAATATTTCTTCACGTGCTGGGTAAAAAGACATACTGCTGGGTATGGCCAAAAGTCAGTGCCTACCTGCAACTCTGACCTGGCACACCAACACTCACTGGTCCCAGGCAGCCAGAGGCCATGTGGGCATAAAACTGCGTCTGCAATTAGCCAGACATTATAGTATTGCAGAATTTTTATGTGATTGCTTAGAATATATCAAGCAGTATCACCTACATAAATAATTCTAAACATCTCAGATGCCTTTTATTGTTAGAACCATCTGTTAATTCCAGCTGAAATCTACCTCCTGCTACAAGTACCTTGTGCTTTATAGCTATTGAAGAAGCAATAAAACTACATATTGATGACCTGAGCATCAGAAAACATGGCTTGAGAAATTTTGACCTTCTCAACCAAACAATGAATACTCAAGGCACTAGTTTTGATGCTTCTCTTGACCAGGGAGCAGACCTCTTTGGTAATAGCTGGCCTTGCTTTGAGTATCCTACTTGAAGAGAATAACCAGACATCCCAGTTGTGTGATTCAAAACTAGAAAAAGAATATCTGCAGCCTCCGCATGAAATGAGGAAAGAAGATATTTAGGGAAGAGATACAATAGGAGGCAAACAAGGGAGGAAAGGAAGTGATAGTAAATACATACTGGAGAGGCAGCTGGATCACCTTTCCAGTGACAGTCTCTGATCTGCTCTTGAACCACACTGCTCCACTTTTAAGATCCGCTTCAGTTGTGCTCTCATCTTTAGTGCCTTCTGCTTCTCCTTTGTGTGGGGAAATGCTGTGCAGCACCCAGAAAGAAGTGGTGGAGTGCACCTGTGCATGAGTGAAAAAACAGTGACCCAAGTTCCGTGTTTATCCACAGCCATGTTTAGTTGTTGACTGCAGAAGGCAAGCAGAATCTGGATCAGATTTCTCTTTAATTCAGTCTTTAGGCTTGCTTTTAGACTGCACACGATGTCCTTGCCTGCACAGAATTTCCCAGTGTTTCGGGGGGCAGCAAGGCTTTTATTTGTGCTGTGGTGCTATATGCTGTGAAGCAGCTGCCACACCCCTCTCCTGGGGGAGAGCATTTCAGTGCTGGGTGATGCAATTCCCCTGCCTAGGGTGATCTGTAATCAGCCATTCCTCTTTCAAAAAAAAAACTGATCTATAAATGTAAATGATGTTGCACTGTGTCTTTCACTTACTCTTGCAGCATGGGAAATTCTGTTTTCTTACAAAGCATTTCATCTACAGAAAAAGCTCTTTCCAAGACGTCTTTTACCTTGCTGCTGACACATTAGCATCTAAAGCAGAAAACCCCTCCATTATTAATTTTCAAATAATGAAAATGCTATTCCTCATCAAATCTGTCACCTGCTGTAGATCTTAATCATTTTCAGCCCCACTATGGCAATGCATGCTGCAGTGAAACAAGGTTTGGAAAGAATCTGTCACTCTGGGAAAAATAATTTTCCTTTCTGTGGGATCTACAGCATTAAAAAAAATTATAGCAGCATATGCCCTCCAATGTGTTTTATTGAATGCTAAATGCTAGAAATGAACATAAAACAAATTCTGGATTGTTTTCAGCTTCCCATTAAAGTTCTGCCTTGGAAACATTACTAGGGCAGGCTGCCAGATACAAAGAGAGTAGGCACACCATGAGGAAGGACACAATCTTTTATGCTTTTTCTGTTTACAGTGTGGTTGCAGTTAAACGTCACGTGGCTGCTGGCACACAAGCAATGAAGCAGACAACACCGGGGAGTTTTCTTTTTGTTCTAAGTCATCTTGTACTCCCTTGCAAGCCATGAAGGTTGTCATGGCAGATATCTCCGACACACCCGGCCCTCACCTGTGGATGAATTTTCCCCCTTTTAAATTTCTTAATAATTTTAAAACCCTGCAGAAGAACGTCCTGTAGATAATTCAAGCATCTGTGGAGATATTGGAGTTGCTTTGCAGGAAGTTCCCTGCGATGCTCACAGCTCCTCTTCACACTTTTTATTACTCAACTTATTCTTTTGCAAATAGCAGTTTTTGTTTTTTTTTTTAGCAAATCTGAAAACTAGCCACGCATTCTCAGTATCAGAGACAGGAGGAGGGAACCTCTGAGACTGCAATGAAAATCTGAAATTCCATCGCCTGTCTTCACAGTGCTACAATGAGGGTAACACAGAAAATAAAACTACCACCCTCCGTTATGCCAGAGGCCAGCAAAGTAACTGTGGATAACCCATCTAATTTCACCAAGTCACCTTTCTCTGTCCATGAAATGGGGGTGATATTTCCCTTGTTTACCTCACACAAAGTGCCTGAGACAGCAGACAAGCTTTCTGTTTTTATCCCTGAATATTCTTGTGCGCTGGACACACAGCCATGGAAACAGACATTGCTGCATGACATGCATCTGTTAAACTGACATGTTTGGATTAAAAAAAAGGATCAGAAACTCCATGCTTGTGGCTCAGTATCTGTAACCTTTGGTCATTAAAGCAGCTGACAAAAGGAACCAGCAGTGCTGTTGTGTCACTGTGTGCCAGACCTGCACCATGGCAGGAGGAAGGCCAGGTGACTGCAGATGTATTGCTCACACCCCATACACATTATTCTCATTCCTTTTTTTGGCAGAGAACCTTCCAAGCACCCCACATTCAGGGCATGGTCTGTCAGCAAAGCATTTCTAGGCAAACCCCTTCCCTGCTGTGGCCATCTTTGCTGCATTGATCATTGTGTATTTCCTTCAGAGGAGGTAATACCTTAACAGCTTTCAAGCTAAGGGAGATAAAGGACTCTACATCCACTGAAAATGTGATCCTTTGTCAGGGAGAGAGAATTACCACAAGTTCTCCCCCACCTCCAAAGATCTCTTCCCCTATGACGCAGGTTATAAGCAATGATATAACATAGCTTTTCCCTAATAGTTAAAGCTACAAAGAATCTGGAATTCTTATGCTAGTTGCCCTGTTTGTGACTCATTACTGATCACACTGCTTGGGAACGCAATAGTCCTTAAAGCTCACATGCAGTACATAGCCATGCCAAAATTGTAAATGCACCATCACTTAAAATATACTCAGACATCTAAAAACCCCAGGAATAATACTGATCCCCAGGTGACTTGTATGAATACTTATTGTACCTCTGATGATGGTGTATGGCTCCAAACTAATTTCCCAACAATATTTATACTCACAAATGGACTTTTGCCAGGAATCAGGGGAGGAAGGGGTGTCTGTAAAGGAAACTGACATTTAGCATCTCACCAAATTTTTGACGTCCATGATAAGGTATTATGAGAGCTGCTCCAAAAGTAACGTCTCCTATTTTATTATGTTGGCCCATGATTCCAGAGGTAGATAGTGGCGGGATGGCAGCAGAGGTTGAACCTTCCCACCAATATCCCATTCCACGTTTCGTGCTGTTTCCATTCCTGAAACCTGAACAAACCATCAACTCTGCTTGCTACATTGCAGCATTGACTAAGCTGAAGGCTCGAACTTCCAGATTCAGGCCAGAGAAGACAACCTTTCTCTTGCAACATGATAATGCCAGGCCCCACGCCAGTTTGGAGACCATGGAGCACATTGCCGATCTTGGCTGGACAGTCCTACCACACCCACCGTATGGTCTGGATTCAGCACCTGACTTCTATATGTTTGGGCCAATAGAAGATGGACTGCATTACTAACATTTTTGTAGCAACAATACGATTGAAGCAGCTGTGAAGCAGTGGGTCACCTCTGCTGGTGCATATTTTTTGAGCACAGCATGCAGGCTCTTGTTTATCACTGGCAAAAACGCATAGCTGATGGTGATGACTAAACTTAAAAAATAGCATTTTGCAACTGAGAATTTTCTCTATCAAGTAGTGTTACTGTGCTCTTTGTATCTGTTATAGTTTCCATGGAAATAAATAGGAGGCATTACTTCTGAAGCAAACTACATAGTTTAACTGCAAAAGGCAAAAAAAAAAAGAGGCAGCAGATATCTGATCCTGGAGAGATGACCTAGTTCCATTTTTAATGCGCTCTCCACTTTCCAGCTCCTTTGCTTATTTCTCACAGCACAGTAACGTTCATTGGTTTTATATACCTCATTTTATGTACTCTTTATATCAGTTACACTGTATCCTGGTACAGGTTTCGCACTAATGAGATGGAGTGCACAAAAGTTTCCTTACTCCTGACTTACACCAGCATCACATCCTGATCCTCAATTTGTGTCCTGTTAAAGGTTACAAAGATGCAGACAAATACAGATATACTGCAATTTTCTATGCTGATGGTAAAATAGAAGCAAAACAATTTTGTTTATGTGTGGAGCAAATGTGTCCTAGAGGATACCTTTACACTGATGCTTCCTGTTCTTTTAGGAGCTCTTTACCAATACCTTGCATTCCCTCAACTGCTCAGTTGGGCTCCATTAAAAAACAAACATCTAGCTACCACAAAAATTGGCTTTGTATTTGACAACACCAGATTTTAATTATCTCTTCCTCTATTCCCCTTAATTTTAACGATCTTATTGGTTATCTTGATAAATTAACAGTTCTTTTTTTCCCCAATTACATGTCATCTCTCTAGCTAATCATTAGCATGCACTACTGTCTTCTTATACTAAAGCTAGCTTTTTGACTTCCCCAGTTACTAATTACTTCTAAACTCTCTCCTGCTGAACATTTCTTCTCCAGCAGGATCCAGCTTAACACTCTGCAGAAGCTACTGGGTGCCATAACTGAGATGAGGCTGCATTTTGTCCTTCAGAGAGGCAGAATGCCTTCCCAAATTTCTGGTCTGACCTTTAAAAGAGAGTTTGCTGGAAAATAAAGACATGGGCTGTGAATTGCACACAAATTTATACATGAGATGAACTGTCTTATCTGTACAATATGGCTTCCCAGTTGGTTTGGCAGCAGCCTGAAAATGCAAAACGAGAAGAGCATCTGGACATCTTTTTAGTATCATCACTAAAAGCACTTCTCTGCAGATGAAGAGCTCAGGGGCTCCATCTCGGCAGGGCTGACCTCGCTCAGCCACTACAAGCTGGCTTACCCCACAGAACTGAATTTTACTTTCTGTAGCCTGGAGAAGGGTGGCAACTGTGAGTTCTTCCTCCTCCCAGCCAAGCTCTTTTTCTGCCCAAAGTCACCATGAACCAGCCTGTATACATAACTTCAAAGGAATAGACTGCCATTGTCCCTTCACTTCCTAACAGCTTCGAGCTTTCATCTTGTCTAAGCTTATACTAAAATTTTCCACAACTTGCAACAGGTTAGTAAAGAGCAGCATTTTCTCCACTCAGCTCTTGTGAAATAAAGGAAACATATCAAAGACACTGTCTTCCTTACGGACAAGTCTCTCCATGTGCATTTGCTGTGTTACTGCCAATCACAGACATGCCCAGGCTTTACTCTGCTGCTCTTTTGTACCTGAATAAACTTCTCAGTCTTCTCCTCTTGTCTATACTTTGCTACAGTTCCTAGCAAAGCTATTGTCTTCCTTCAAAATTTGAAAGGGACTATTAACATTTTTAGTGCTTGAACTAGAGATGTCAGGATGCTGTATGTTCACAATTAATGTAGGGACCTTCCTGAAGGAAGCGTGGACTCGAGTGGGGATACTACGTAGGCTTCCCAAGCTGCTGATAATATGATATTGTACCATTGGAATAACAATGTTTGTGTGTACTTAAAGTAACTGCTGTAGAAAAACACCATAGATTTTGCCAGTTTAGAAAGGGACTACAGGAAATGAGGGGAACATTACACTGCAATTTCAGCAGGGCTGATTGTCACCCATCAGTTTGGAAACATGGCAGACAAAGTTAGCTGAGATCACTTACAGAGGAAAACCACCAGAGAGGGTTTACTGCTCAAACCAGACTTGACTATACAGAGGCTACCGTTGTTGCTAGCCAGACTGGGTCAGCAATGGCAGGAGTAAAAATGATAAAGTCAAGACACTGCAAACACTGCTCCAGAGGTGTGGCCATTACAGATGAGCATCAAAAATGCAGCCTATGGAAAACTACAATACTGCAGACACGTGCTCAGCAGACATAGAAAACTTTGCTACCACTATGTCTCTATTTGAAATTTCCTGCAAGAGAAATTCAGTGTAAACACAGGATGAGACGGAATATTTTGTGACAGTGGGTCCCAGTGCTCCAGATGAGAAACAGATACCAGAAGTTACTTTTGCCAGAAATTCCAGTTATAAAATATCTGGTTCTTGATACAAATAGCCCTAGATTGTCTGAGCAGATAGGTACCTATACTGCTTGTGCTCCTTCATGCGAGCCACAAGCCATTGAATTGATGCCAGTCATAAGCTCTGCAGTCTCCATGCTACCCAAATCTGCTTATTTGCAAAAGCATTGGAATTTTGCCACTTACAAACCTGACGTTATACTTAACAAGCTAGCTAAAGCACTGAGCTCTACTGCTTGGCTACCTGCTTGTAAATACAACTTTGGATTGTGCAGCTGCTGAACATGCTGCTGTATTTAGCAGCAATGCTAAATGCAGTCACTTTCCCGAAGATGTAAATTACATTACATCAGCAAATATTAGTACATTGCAAGCTCCAGTTTTACCTATTTTTACGATGGGAGAGAATACTGAGAAAGTACTGTGGAAAAACTTCGATTCCAGAATTCTCATTCAGCATAATGCAGTGCCTGCACAATCAACCTGTACCGCCTGTCATTTGCCATGAGAGGTTCTGTATCATGAAAGCTTGAAACAAACATCCTACATGACATTATCAAAGAAAGGGAATCTTCTGACTGGTGCTCGTCAGTAGTGGTGACAAGGAAGAAGACTGGAAAGACAAGTTTTTGCATGGGCTTGAGAGCTAACCCATGTGCTCACAATTGATAATCAACATCTGAACACAGAAGCTGTGTTGGTTGAATTCAGTGGTATAAAGGGCTTCTCTACCTTGATCTGTGGTATGAATGAAGGGTACTACAGGAGAACAGAACTCACAATAGCTCATACACAATAGATTTTACCTTCACTTTATACAAATGCATTAATAACTGTCTATCTACATCCATTTCTTGTTGTAGAAAGATGTCTATGATTCTCAGCTGTCAGCCTTGCCTTTATACTATAACAGAAGAGCAGAAGCTGAATTTTTACCAAATTTCCCAAGATAAGATAGCAAATACCATTGTCTTCCAAAACACCTTGTTCTTCATCCTTAAAAATCCCAAATGGCACTCCTTTTAAGTGCACTACAATACTTTAGAATTCAGAACAAAATTGTCATATAAAATGTGTGATTCATAGTGATGGACTTACCATTCTAAGTTCTTAGGCAATAAGTCTCTTAAAGCCAGTACCAACAACTGTTTCCTCTATAGCTCCATGGCACAAGGACAGAAATGCCCATCACATAAAGGAGCATCCCCTGCTCTAGTGATATGCACTGGGCTTGTCAGAATTGGTCCAGAAGGAGAAAATCTACTCCTGCCACTTGCTCCTCAAGGTGCTCATTGTCCCTAGGAAACAGGGACGGAGATAGGATGTTGCCTCTCACAGCTATATCTCACTGTCTCCAGACGTAACAGTCTGCGAAGAGTATGCTGTTCAACTCATGGGCTAGAAGAAAACACATGTCTTTCTCAGAGCTCTTCCATAGTGCCAGCTCCAGGAGACAGTGGTCAGAGGGGACCAGGGAGTCCCAGAGCTCTCATTGGACAGAGGCAGGGCCCTTCCCAGAAACAACAGGAACAAGAGACTCTTTCACAGAAGCAGCACAGTATGGCACAAGGTCAGCCATCTGTGTTACCAGGTGAATCAAAGTGAATTTTTAATGATCTGCTCACACATGCTGACGCCCAGGAAATTTAACAAAGGCACAGATCAGTACAATTAACTGAGGAAAGAAAATAAAAAGAGCTTAGTCGCATTTAGATGGGATCTTAGTTGTATTTCAAAACACAATCATGATGCAGAGCAATGGGCTGACTTCCCCAGATGTTGCTGAGGTTTGGCTCCAGCAGGTACCCCTGTGACACGGTGTACCTCCACAAACAGCTATCACCTGCCTTCCCAAGGACAGCCAGCTCCCTGCCCATTACACAGCATTGCCCAGTGCATCAGCCCCACCTGTGACGTGGCAGAAGACATTACTGAGTATCTGGGAGCAGGCAGCATTTTCCCTTTATAAGATCTGCTTTCAGTAAACACCTTCAGGCTTAGAGCAAAAAGAGCTCTTCACATTGCTCTCTCTGTGCAGCCTATTATTAATAATAATAAGCTTTAGTCACCTGCCTCTAAAATACGTGCCATAATAACACAACTAACTAGAAAGACAATGACAAAGATGACGTTCACAGCCAGCAGAGCACCTTGCACATTAGTTGGGGCGTGATCCCCATCCCCTGTCTGGCAAGGATAACTGCTGCTCAGTGCAGTTCCCCTGCACCTCACATAAAACCAGAAGGATTACAAGGCCCTGAATCCATTAAATTCACCCAAGACCTCCAACAGCATTCAATCTAAATAAAGCAAAACCGGATCCATTCTACCCCTAGCTTGTACACGCACACTGCTGTGCATGTACTTGCTTCTTGTTTGAAGCAGATACTTCTTTTTTGGTTCTGCTAGCCCATTATGGAGAAGTCCATAGAACTCACGTGACTGCATCATTATCTCATCCAGAGGCAGAGCTGTACTTCACAGTTCCTTCCTTCTCCAAGCTGCTCCTTTCTTGATCTCCTTCTTTCCCAGGCTGCTGCTTTGTGCCGTTTGCTGCTCCAACTGCCTTACACCCTCTGGCTGGCCCTTATGTGAGCCCAGGGTGACCCCCCCCCCAGGCCCATCTCTTCCAGCTGCAGGGTAGCACAGGTGCAAACAATCTGCCTGTGCTCCCCAAGCCACACCCCTCCACCAGGTGCTCAATCATCAGTTCAGGCTGTGATCAACAGTTTCCTTACATAGCCACTAAATTATTTCATCATCAAAGCAGCAGAGCTCATGAAGTGCGTATAGATCTGTAGTTAGGCTGCAAACAGGATCAAGCAGGCTAGATGGCTCTTCCTGGGCTCTGTTTCCTGAGATGTCAATTAAGAACAGCAAGCCCTGCCTTCCTGCAGGCTGGAAGGTTTCATGTGGGCACAGACAGAGCATAAAGCAGGCTGAGATCAATGCTGCCGTCCAGGTGCTCGCTGCCGGCAAGGAGCGGGGATGCTGCCTCAGCGAGCGTAGCCATTGGCATGTGAGCCACAATGTGCTGGGCTGTGGCAGCATGAAATCTGCTGCGAGCTCCTCAGATGTAAGGAACTGCAGAAAGGGTAAGCAGTCTGTTCATATTAGATGTGAGAGGTTTATTTCTTTGGTGTTCAGGAAGAGATCTCTCCTATGGGCACAATGAAAACAATGCAGAGAAAAACAACCACGAATGCCAGGCTAACGACAAGGCTGCGTGTAAGTGGACCCATCCCTACCCAGCTCCTGGGCCTCAGCTGCTGTTACACTCACATGCCTGATGATGCTGATTTACACCAGCTGGAGTACTGATCCTTCCCCTCTACTCTGCCCTGGTCAGGCCTCAGCTGGAGTACTGCATCCAGTTCTGGGCTCCCCTGTATAAGAAAGACAGGGACCTCCTAGAAAGAGTCCAGCGGAGGGCCACAAAGATGATCAAGGGCCTGGAGCATCTCCCCTATGAGGAGAGGCTCAGTAAGCTGGGTCTGTTCAGCCTGGAGAAGAGAAGGCTGAGAGGGGACCTGATACATGTTTATAAGTATCTTAGTTGTGGGAGGCAAATGGAGGTGGGGAACCTCTTTTCGGTGGTCAGTGGGGACAGGACAAGGGGCAACGGCCTTAAGCTGGAGCACAGGAAGTTCCGCACCAACATGCGGAAGAACTTCTTCACAGTGCGGGTGACGGAGCACTGGAACAGGCTGCCCAGGGAGGTTGTGGAGTCTCCTTCCCTGGAGATATTCAAGACCCGCCTGGATGCCTACCTGTGCAACCTGCTATAGGGAACCTGCTCTGGCAGGGGGGTTGGACTCGATGATCTCTTGAGGTCCCTTCCAACCCCTGCAATTCTGTGATTCTGTGATTCTGTGGTCTCACTGAAAATAGCTAAAAAAAGTGCTGCAATGGAGTTGTTTAACCAAGATTTTTTTTGAATAATGAAAAGCATTTCATCTAACCGCTACATGATGTTTGCCCCATTTTGACAAGCAGATTTTACACAAGTAGACCATCTTGAAGAAGTGGCTAGGTTCCAAGGATTCCCCCTGCTGACTTCTTTAGGTTGATAACAAAAAGTTTCATTTATTCATTTGGGAAGAACCATCTTAAGGATCCAGGATATCTTTTCTGTAGCTGGAAGGCTTCCTGTATTTGCCACAAGGCCTGGTGCCACATAACCCTATGCCATGAGGGAATTATTTACCTGTCAGAGCTGTCAGGCGGTGCTTTCTGTTCATTGCACTGAACACACACAAAAGAAGTAAAAGGGAAAGCTTTGTCACCTTTCTCAGGCCCTTCACAGCCACTGGGAAATTGCAGCAATCATCAGCCCCTGCTCAATTGGTATTCAGGGTGTGTCCCACTTCCTCGTCTCTGGCGCTGGGTGCAATCTGCCATTTAGCCACCACGGTGGAGCATGTTTCTCAAGCCATTACAGCAAGCTCTCAAGGCAAAGGGAGAGCTTGCTCATGAATACCAACATAACTCTCTCATATTGACCTGTCTGTGTTCCCATAACCTGAGAAGAAAAAAACCCCTGTCCTCCAGGCATCTATTCATTATGTCACGTTTTCCTTTTGAAAGTTTTCAAGGTAAGACATCCAATTTACTGCCATTTATTTCTCTGCAACCTGATAAGAACTGATAAAATTACCAGGCACAGACTCTCTTGAAATATTCCTATTTCTCAGCACAAACAGCACTTATGCAAGGACAAACAATTCTTAGCAAAAGCGTCACATCTTGGGGGGACACCATGGTGTTTTGGGAGGCCAGGAGAAAAGGAAAGCTGCATTTGATAAAACAGCCATGCCTCGCACAATAAAGGGCTCGACAGGAATCTGGTCAAAGCCACCTGCACCTGATTCACAATGCTCTGACATTCTAAATTTAGGCAGACATTATTTTTTCCTTCAAAGGCATCAAAGCAATTGGTAAAGCACTAGCTGTCACAATAGTCCTAGGAAAAATGCATTATCCCCACCTTACACAGAGGGACCTGTGATAATAAAAGGTTCAAACAAATGGTGAGTGTGTAAGGCTGGTGTCTTGAATCTGTCTGCTTCGGCCCTCAAAAGTAGTCATTTTTTAAGTCCCTTATGAGCCCCCTGACTCCTTCCATGCCTGGGGATTCTGACAAAAGCTGCTCTGTGTTCATTTACTTTTGCTATTCAGAAGCTGGGAACACTGAGCGTTAGGTGAAAAGCAACTCTGAAGGCAGGGCATTTTCCATGCTTATTTGCAGTATGCACAAATATTGGTAGAAGACAGACACATTTCAGACAAACCGTTGGTCTTTGGATTTCTTACCCAAGCATTGGATCAAATTCTGGATGCTTTCTGCAGTTAAGTCAACACATTTGGAGGTCTGTGATTCTGGAACCTAGGATATTTCTTCTCACATGCTCCTTGCAGCCCAGCAGTGGAGCTTCATGCTGCAAAGCTTACTGCAGTGCATGCGTGGTTCCTGCCCAGACTCGAGCAGTGCGCTACCCCCCAGGACATCATTTCAGAGGAACTGCATGATTTCTCCTTCCACTCTGGGAGTGAAGCTTTGTGTCCCTAGAGCTCAGCACGCCTACAAAAGAGGTGAAAATTGGCTATATCATGCCAGTCAGCTTGACCCCTCTGGGACTGACACTTGCTCTGGATGGAGCTGGTTCTGAACCCCCCCCTGGATCACAGTCCCAGGATAACTGCAATGTTTAGAAAATCTTCCGAGCTTGCTTCTAACCTGACCTCTTACAATTTTTGCTCAGTTATGTCATACTCGTTGTATATTTGGTGAATTCCTGAATTTCGGAAGTCCTTTTAATTCAAGGGATATTATTTACATGGTTTTGCTGCTGAAGTTGCACTGAAAAATATATGAAAATTAAACGCATTGGCAACGTTGATGAAGTGGTTAATTTCAGCTTTCCTGCAACAGGACAGAATTTGATACCACCAGTTTTGCTGCAGCCATGAAACAGACCTTATGCAAACTTCTTTAAATCAGCTTTGTTAAAATGAAAAGCAGGCTTCCAGCCCTATTTTGTATATGGCTCTGGTGAAATCTTCCTGCTGTGTGACCCGGGTTTGAGCACTCCTAAGCAGTTTGGTGACCAGTCCAAGTAAAAGCAGTTATGAATCTGGACACTGGCTCATTTCTTCAAAGTTTGCATGTGGGACCTTGATTAAGGTCTGTCTCTAATTAGAGGACAGCACATGATATATCCTCCCGCTGAGATCTGTGGTAAAAGCTAAATGAATCTTGGAACTCATTAGAGCCTTGATAAAGAGCACGGAGGAGAGGTGTGTTTCCGAAAGGGACAAGACAGCATCGGGCTGCGTGAGGCCAGCCTGGCGTGGCTTCCTGAAGGCATCCTCCTGTTCCCAGGCAACCCAGGCTGTGCTCCTGCCTCTTAAATTGTAACCTTCACTGCACTTTGCTTATTAATTCTTCAGTAAATGGAGGAAAGATTCCTTTTCCTTTGATGGCTAATGTACTTTATGGTTCAGGAAACAGCCCTAGGTTTGGCGGTCTCTATTTAGAAGAAGCTCAGACCTAAATGAAAGAGGAGACTGAGCCATCCTGTACTTCGAGGTCACAGGAAGATAATGAAGTTCTGGCTGCTTCAACTGTGTCAGCTGGGAACACATTTCAGACATTTTCCTATGAAGAAAAATACATGACCAAGTATTTGGAGAGATCAAAAAGCTTTGCCAATGTTATGAATTGATAGAATTCTTTCTGGAAGAAACACTTCCAAATGCAGACAGTTTCATGCCTTCAAAATGAGAGGTTTAATTCTTTTGCTACTTGAAAGCATTTCTTGCTTAGGAGGTTAGGAGTAAATTTTGTTCAAATTTGGCAATGATTTCATACTATGAAAATGTTTAACTCATTCTGACTTTTTTAGTAATTATATACCATTTAATATGAAGTCAGCAAAATGAAAGAGCTGATGTGGGTCTTACACAGATCCCTGTCAATTAAGCGTGTTGTCAAACCTACCTCCTACTTTTCTTTTAAGAAATTGACTTTTGTTTTATTCACTTAACATCGAGCACCAAGACTACTGCTTGCTGAAACTAGTTTTCAGCGGGTTTTAAATCCATGGAAATGGATTAATGAGGAAGAATTGTAGGGCCAATTCATCATCTGGAGTAAATCAGAGTATTTCTACTGAAGTACACGCATGGTCTCTGCCTTGCAAGGTTTCTGAAGTGGAAGCAGCCTCACAGAGGATAATACCAACCCTGAGATAAAGTGAACATTTGCTGGAGAGATTTGCTGCAGGAGAAGACATTCCGGTTTAATCTACAAAGATCCAGTTAAGTCATTTTTCAGCAACAATTCAGCTTGATAATTATCATGTTGTACTTTGTACATGCCTACATGAAAAATAAAATAAAAGCTAATTTTAGTATCCTCAGTCAAGCCTGCAGTTAGTCCTAAATCATGATGAGCAGCTCCAGTTATTATCTTCTATTTTTAAAATATTTTGATTGATTTTACTGTTCTAAAGAACCAAACTATAAATCATTTCTGCTGGTTTCAAAGCTCTTGCTTTTGATCAGTATGAAACAAATGAGCTCTGATACAGAGAGAGAAAAAAAACATCCAGTAAATCCAAGCTCTCACTACTACTGGATTTTCTGCCTGGAGAAAGCACTCTCTGACATCAGATTTCTCAGAATCACAGAATTGCAGGGGTTGGAAGGGACCTCAAGAGGTCATCGAGTCCAACCCCCCTGCCAGAGCAGGTTCCCTACTGCAGGTTGCACAGGTAGGCGTCCAGGCAGGTCTTGAATATCTCCAGGGAAGGAGACTCCACAACCTCCCTGGGCAGCCTGTTCCAGTGCTCCGTCACCCGCACTGTGAAGAAGTTCTTCCGCATGTTGGTGCGGAACTTCCTGTGCTCCAGCTTAAGGCCATTGCCCCTTGTCCTGTCCCCACTGACCACCGAAAAGAGGTTCCCCACCTCCATTTGCCTCCCGCAACTAAGATACTTATAAACATGGATCAGGT
>WBMW01004678.1:1319348-1441545 GCA_013396635.1 Penelope pileata
ACCAAGCCCTGGGGAACACCACTAGTTACAGGCCTCCAACTGGACTCTGTGCCGCTGATCACTACCCTCTGAGCTCGGCCAGTCAGCCAGTTCTCAACCCACCTCGGTATGAATGTTTTTCTGAAACAATACTACTTCTTGACTGCTGTTCATTCACATTCTTTTTGGGTACCATATCTGTCACAGTAGCAGCTAACAGCTCTGGTCAACAAAGCACACAGTGTGGGTCCCAGAGCTTATCTGTACATGTGCGGGGCCTCTCAGGGCCAGCGAAGGCACCAGGCTGTGAAGTGCAGAGCAGCCCCGTGGCCCCTGGCCTGCTGGCAGAACTGGGCTCATCGCCGGCAGTGGTTACGTGACTGCCCTTCACTGCTGAGAATACTCCGTGAGCACTGACCCTGCTCACAGGCGGAAAAAAAAAAGAAAAAAAAAATACAAAGCCAACAGAAAAAAGTTCCCCACTCATTATTGAAATCCTCATTTGGTTCTTCTGGTGCTGCCCTGCTCACAGGACAGATCACAGGATTTGAGGACTTCAAAGTTTTCATATTTTGGACCACTACTTCACCTTGGTTTCTGCAAAAGGGTTACTGGAGTAATATGAGAGGAGGCAGTTAGACAAAGCTTGTAGGGAAAGAGAAGCTGCACTTGTCTTCTCTATGATCCAACTGTGCAACTGTGAGTGGATAATGAAGTCCTCGAGCAGAAGAGCGGCTGAGCCTGGTTCTGGGGCAGCCCTGTCACCCAGCGGCACACCATCACCTGGTCTGTGAGTAGGAGGCAGAGGGAGAAACCCAGCCAAGCCTTGGGGTGAGATGCAAGGGGAAGAGCTGGGTGGGAATTAGCACATCAGCTAATGGAGAGCAATCTGAAGGAACAGTTTCTTTTCCTTGGAGTTCTGTGGCAGTACAATCTGTTAGCCTGCCCGCGTGTGCCAAAACACTCTTAACATCACTCAAACGGGATAAATGCTGCCTGACATATTAAGCTTTATGGAAGATCACTGTCTTAGGCACTTATGCTAGAGCCAGAGAGGAAGAGAACAATGTTCTTCAGGCAGCAGTATCCAAAGTGAACTCAGCATGCTCACTATAACAAATAAACGTGTCTACTGAGGATTGGCTCCTGCCATTAAAATTGCAGGCATGCTCTGGGTTCATCCTTAATTGCTTGTTGCTTCCTGATGATTCCTTGCATAAGACAAGTTCCAATCTGTGTTGCTGTGTGAATCATAATTCACCGTGCCATTTATCCTCTGCAGCTTGTTTTTCTGATTCCACATATCCCTGCTCCTACCTTCCCCTAGTCCTGCAAGGGTTTTTTATTCTTCAGGGTTAAAAATGAAGCTTTGCACTCCCAAATTCATAGTAATCATTTCTAGTACAGCAGCAAGAAATGAAATATAGCTAATTTTCCCTATTCAGAGACTGAAATTCATTCTGCTTCCTTCACAAGATTAATTGATCAAAGGGGCAAGCATCAGTCTTTGAAAAATACCTTAATTTGCCATAACTTGGAAAATACAACAGAGCTGTAGAAGCTACATCTCGAAGTTCCCAGGGAACAAAAATATATGGATGGTATTTTGTCCCTCCCAAAATGCTGAAATCTACTCAAAGCAGGCTGAGAGCCAGGTAATTTTCCCCCAAATATGACAGATCACATTCTTAGTCCTTTTGGATTGGGAAGAAGAAAAAACCCCCATCAGTTAACAGTTATCCCTGACCTGGAGCAAAGAATAACACACAGATAACACCTCTGTGAAATCTCTCCTCACGATAACACAAGGCCAGCCTGCAAGAATTTGATTTATGTTTCTTGTAGGGAGTAGGGCAGCAGCCCCTGCCACAGCTGCTGATGTTCATCCACACTGCAGACTCTCTAAAGATTGGCTTTCAGCTCCCATTGCCTGCACAATCCGTCCTTGTTCCTGCCTCCTCCCTGCTCCAGCTCCGAGCCTCTCACACTTACACAGAGGCTCAGCTCTCTCACCTGCCACTGCATTTCCCCTCATCCTTTTCCAGGAGCCAGTGGGGAGATGCTGAGCCCTGCTGTGCCTGGCTCTGCAGCAAGAGCTGCCCCATTTGGCTGTTGACAATGAGTCTTTGACTCTGTTTGGGACTGGCATCTGGACTCCCATGGGAACCTTCTCTTACAATCTTCTGCATCTTTCCTGTCCTCACTACATTCTGCATGTTGGGAAACACCTATGGAGCCATTCCCCACTATCCCAGCCACACATAAACCACTTGGAGTCACAGAGGAGTGAGAAGAGGACAATTACCCAAACTTTTCATACCTGGACCTGCACGCTGTGCCCCACAACAGTAATTAGAAACAGCAAGTGACTCCTGTCCACTCACCTGCTAGCCCCATCTCTCACCAAAAGTGCACGCAGCCCAACAGCCTCTGAGCAGGGCATGCAGCCCAGGCAGCTGTGTTGTCCAAGCCTCAACTCAATGCTAAACCCTTCTCTGCCTCAGTTCGGTAGATTTACACTGAACATCTCCAAAGAGGAACAAGGCTAGTGGGAAAAATTAATCGTGCCACAGAACAACTGAGGATGCAAAAGAGAACAAGCACAGAATATGAGAAGCAGAGGTAGAACAGAATGAAGGGAATGGGCAGGTGGAACTTCGAGCCAGCCTGCGGGACAGGGCACCAGCAGGCGCAGATGCAGCGCTCTGCTGAGGGTGGGAGCAGCCCCTCAAGCAGCTGGCAGCGAGGCCAGGCACCCGTGGGCAGCCCAGGAGCTCGCTTGTGGGAATTGTCCCCTTACCCAGCCCCAGTTCTCCCAAGAGTGCAGGAAGGTTAATTGCCTGCACTCTGATGGTGTCACCACATATCCTGCCCTGCTCACTGTTTGCTTAGCCCCACCTCTGCCAGGCCATCCTGACAACTTGATAGCTCGTATAGCTCCCTGCAACTGGTGAGCCCCATTTGGCTGTACAAATTGACCTGAGGACTTGGCGTGTTGTGTGAGTGAGCTCCAGCACTCCAATTCCCTGCTCTAGTCCCAGGGTTGGAGTTCATGCAGTCAGCACCTACGACTATGTGGGACAGAATGAAAACCATCACCAAATGCAAGGAATAGTGTGGAAAAGCATTGAACAACAGTTAAAGGTCTGAACAAAGGGTAGAATATGCCTGCTATAAATGCCTGCTAATGGAGAGCAAGTTACAGAAGATATTAGGCTCCTGCTCTGGACATTCTATTTTATATGCAGTTGGTGAAAATCCTGCCTTTTGAGGAACAATAAATTTTACCCGAGTATTCTCATGTTTGGCTATTATTGTACACTCTGTTCGGTAGCATTTATGCGATGATGGCAACAGCCATGGCAATAAAAACTAAAATTTGTTATCCAGTGTTGCAGTGCACGAAGGGCAGCAATAAGCATGATGTACCTACGGGGAGTGAAAGCAGTGGGAGGGAAAACAACTCCAGAGACTTCAGATGAGAAAGCTTCCTTGACCCTCTGCCTCCAAGATGCTGGGATTTGTCCAGATACTGCTCTGCGTCTCACCAAGCTCTGCTAAAGCAGATCTCACGTGTCCCTGTCCATATGTTAACTCCTGACCTCTAGACAGCTTTTCAGCAAACCACATGGTTCACTAACAGACTTGATAGTGCCAGAGCATTTGCAAACCTACCCCCAGCTGTATAACAAATAGCTGCTCTGCTTCCAGAAAGGCCAAACAAGCCTGTGATTGCAATTGTTAAGCAATTAGGCTGATTGCAGCTTTGCTGGACATTTTGCTAAAATGTCTCTGATAATCAGTGAGGAACTGACTTTTTGCAAGTGCTAGCATCATTCATTTAGGATTTATAGTTTGTCCTTATCAACAAGGGAGGTAAGTTTCTTTCCTCAGATTCTGCCACCTGCGGTATTTATGCATTCTCTGGCTGGTCCCAAAAGCCAAATCTGTTCCATTCGTACTGCAGAGCTACCAGGTCTTTAAGGAAGAAATAGCCTGGCTCTGAGCCAGACTTTTCTAATTAGCCCATACAGCACACCCCCTAAAAAAGCCACCTAATTAGAGAAATCACCAAACTAAAGCTCACTGGGCTCAATATCACATGTGAACTTCATCTTTTTCAGTTTACACTCAGCATATAAAAATAATATGCAAAATATATTCAATTTCAAAATACAAGTAGAAATTCTCTGTGAAGGAGGGCAGATCTTCGAAAGATGTATTAAACAAGAAGAGAGCGCAATGGAGTTGTCAGGCCATTGGGAAGCTCTCTTCAGCAAGCACTTTGCAAAATGTCTTTGCATTGCTTGGCTGCTGTTGTGCTCAGAAGAAAAAAAAAATACCGAAAAACACAGAAGCTTCCCCAGTGGTCCACCTGCTTCCTTTCAGATACTGCTGCCTAGAGCTCTGGGCTAGCTAATTACTCCACACAGACAGAGCCAGTTGTTGCCTGTTTCATGGCTCTCTCCTTGATGCGTGGTGATTTGTACATATCAACAACATGGCTCCAGCAGGTGCAGCCACACTGGGTGCCAAACTGGACCTGGAATGGTGACAATGGTTCCAGCAGCTCATTTCGTGGACTCTATGGAATTGTTTCTTTCTCATCAGCTTCTGCCCAAGCTTTTACTCACTGATCTGAAAACGTACCCTGTGCCCAGCCTGAACAAATCTCTGCTGAGTGAAACTTTTCGTGTGCTGAATTTGAGAAGTACTTTTCTTTCTTAACCATCAATAACCCCACTGCTTTGGTTCTGTGGACTTAAACAGAGGAGAAAATACACCTTTACATTAACTACTGTGATGGATGTGTGCATTATGGGCATCAGTGAAAACTTTAGGATGAAGTATTTCCTTATTTTCATCTGAAGTTTAAGCCAAGGTTTGAATAAAGTTTCCTGCTCTCTAGCACTCCTTGCCATCACAGTACCCCATGCCATTCTTACACAATCGTGAAGTTCCACTGCACTGAAGATGTCCACCTGGTCTCAAAGCCATGATGTAGGAAGGGAGAAATATAGCAGCATTCATGCATGATTCTCAAACGTGTTTTATGAAAAGTCCAAAAGCATCATGTAAGTTTTCTCACTCTCACAAGAAGCTCATGATCTGGTATTTTTCTCATTTTCTCCTATTTTATTCTAGTTTTAGCCATTATAAATTTTTAACATTCCCATCATATCACTAAAACCTTAGAAAAACATCAGGGCAAACAAAGCAGGAGTTCCCAACTAGTAACACAAGTCCAGCAAACAGGTTTTAAGTGAACATTAATTATTTTGTGACTTGCAAAACAATTTATGACGAATGTGAGAACAGCACAGTCAGTATAATTGCTCAGCATTTTAGAGTTATATATAGCAGAGAATCCCTTTGAAAGGCTGAAATTGTCCTAAATTTTGCAGCCATCTATCAGTTTCATTGAGTCAGCACCATAACTCTTGTCCTTTCCCTTCCAGATATCCCTGTGCAATGAGGGCAGATTTATCCACTCCACATCTGCTTCTATTTTTCTAACTGGTAAGAGGAGGAAGGGAGTGTATCTGTCCCTGCCTCATCAGTAGAGACATTGGACTGACAAAGGACTCCCTGAATTGGGAAGTGCCAGCCTTACGTGCTCCGAAGGAAACGGGTGATGATTACCACCAGTATCTCTCTCCCTGCTTGTCAGCTTTTCCCTCCTTCGATACCTTTGCAAGAGCTGTTCCTTTGCACAAAACTCATCCCTTCACAGAACAGGGAACAGGTATCTGCCACTGCACAAAACACATCGTGACTCAGGAAGGATGATCCACCTCCTCTCTCCGTTCCTCTTGGTGCCATTGTTCCCTACTTTGAAAACCTGGGACCCAGGAGAAGCGTTGCACGGTGATGAATTTCTCCTGAGCTAAGGAGAATTTGTATGCAGTAAATATTGGATTATTACTTTCAGAAGCTTTGAGAGATCAGAGGAGGCACCAAGAGAAATACAAACTAGGAGCCTTGAGCCTGCTCATACTCCAAAGCCTTCTGGAAATAGGGACTCTTTCCCCCCACATTGACAAGCTAAAAGATAGTTGTAAAGAAGTTAATTTCGCTACTGCCAAATACAGCTGGAATGGTTTCAAGATCTGATTTTTTTTTCCCTTGAAAGACTTAATAGCTAGCAGTGACATCTAGGATGACAGGCTAAGAAATACAGCAAGAGCAACCTCATTTGTAGGTTAGAGGATTTGAGGCAAGCATTTCAGAGAATTAAGAGATTACTGCTCACAGTGAGGGAGACCACTCCTGCACTCCGCTCTGTTTTAACTGATTCCTTCTCATTTGAAATGTTCCAAGATAGAGAATTTGCTAGGGCATGGGCTCCTCGACATGGGAAATTACTGCTGAAGGTCTCTACTTCAAAAGACGTAGTGCTTGGACAAAATTGAGTTGTAACCATAAGTTTAGAACTAGACAGCCTTTGCAGGTTTAAACAGCTGGACAGTTATCTGCAGCTGTGTATGTCAGCTTCCACTCTGGCAGATCTAGCTCTGGTAACATCACTGGATCTCCTTTACCTCTCACCATGACAAAGGCTGTCACAGGTACCAGCCTGCACTCTCCGTAAGCCTGCAAGTGGCTGCACTTGGAAGACTCAGAACCACATAAACGCTGTGACTTCTTTCAAGCACCACCGACCGGAATCCCCTGACACCTTTGCCCTCCATTCTCAGAGTGTTTCTGAATTACAGAGCTACGTGGATACTAGACAAACTACCTACTGGCAGGCTTGGAGGGGCAGCTATTTTCTTAACTAGGCATAGACATACGGCACCTTTTTGGAAGACGATGCCTTAAGAATACAACTGTGATTACTTTCCTTGTAATAATGCATATTTTTAGCTGGTATAAAGCCACAGGGTACCATCAGGATTTGTCATAGACTTTTTTACAATGCATTTTCACAGAACTCTGATTCTTTTTTAAGAGACTCCCTACGAATGCTGCGTGAAACCTAAATGCCAAGGACATGGCAGATACAGTTTGGTTTTCGCTTTTTCTCTGCCTCCCACAGAATCTCTAATCACAATTTTTAAACATCTGTGCCTATGCTTAGTGTGACTAAAAAAGGAATGGTGATGAAAATAGCCAAAGCCAAAGTGTATGGGATAGAAGATTCTGTTGCACTCAGCCTTATCCAATTTACTCATCACCGTTCTCAATTTCTACAGCCTGGTCAGGATTCAATGGCTTACCTTTCCAAAGCTCTCCAGAGAATCATGCTGTTGATTATCCTTCAGCTGCTGGCATCCAACTGCTCTATGTTAGCGTTAAGAATTTCCTGTTTGAAGCAGATCAGGGGTATTTATTTCAAGCTTTGCGGGTTCTTTTTTTTTTTTTTTTTTTACTGTTGTTCATTTCTACATTTTTCCAACTTTCATCACAAGTGTGTTCCAGACCCTGACTGCGGCTCTAGGGCACAAGCACCATAATCATTAGATGTGACTGCCGTAAGCCACTCCCATCCCGAAGACAAAGCCTGTAGCAGAGAGCTACAGGGGTCTTTCCCCATTCTCTGCTTAATGTTACAAAAATGTAAATGCTACTCCTATAGCTCATCATTCAAACTTCTGTTCAAGTGAGACCTTCTTTAGATTTACTTTTACAAGAGCTTCCTAATTTCAAATAATCTTTGTTCAACTGTACTGTCAACCTGCTTAGGTGTTCCATTTAGTTACCCTCCAAGTGAAGTGTTTCTTTACATAGAGTGATAGACTATCCTGAGCTGGAAGGGACACACAGGAGCACACAAGGGTCATCGAGTCTGACTCCCAGCTCTACACAGGACCACTCAAATTCAAACCCTGTGTCTGAGAGCATTATTCAAACACTCCTCCAACTCCAGCAGCCTGGGGTTGTGGCCACTGCCCTGGGAAGCCTGTTCCAGTGCCTGACCACCCTCTGGCATTGAACTTTTCCGTAACGTCCAACCTGACTCTCCCCTGACACAGCTCCATGTCAATCCTTCAAGACAACCTCATTCCCACTCCCACCTACATCGCACAAAAACAACAAACAGCTCATGGGTATTTCACATTTTACATATATTACATTTTGTGCTGTTGTAAATCAATTACTGTCCCTGAAACACTGATACAGTTGCTAGGCAGAGGCAGGTAGTTTATAAAATGTCCATGTTGCCAGGAAATCTACAGTTAGACATTTGGGAAAAAAACAACAGCAACACCAAAAAAAAAAAAAATCCAAAACATTTAGAGCAAAGAGGGTGAGAAGAAAATCTAACATGTACTTAATACTGTACTTTTCTCCCCAGAATAATTATGCCTAGTGAATTTTTGTGGGTCTTTGTAATAACACATACGGTACATGATTGGAGGCATCCAACCTGACAAAAAACCAATATTCCAAAGTCGCTGAGTATTCCGATGGGAAAGATAGTGGTGGCACAGTAGATGACTTTTTCCTCAGTTAATAGATAATTCGTGTTTCTTTTCATCTCATAGCTTTGCCTTCAGTTTATTCCACTTTTTATTTTTCCGTCTAGCAATGGTCCTGGTTTCTTTTTTTTTTTTTTTTTTTAAGGGGCAGGCTAACCAATTTATTTTGCAATATGCCACGTTCTGCAGTATGCCCAGCGGCTGATGCTGTACAGCATTCAACTCCCTGCACCTTTAAAAATGACAGAACACAGTTCTGAAAAATTGTAGCCTCCTTTTAATAGGCTTCTGGATTACAGCTGCATTGCTTATCATACACCCCAGAGATATAGATGCTGCTTTTAGGAATAACATAACAGAGAATTAGACTGAGAATCTGAGTGAGAAGCTACCTCACTACTCCATGAGAAAAGCTGGTGTCCCTGGTTTTATGCTGCTAAGTCTTTGCTTCCTCGCATTTCTGAGATGGGCAAACTTTTGTTCAACAAATTCTGTCTTATTTATTTTTCTCCCTGCCTTCTTCTATTATTGTTAAGGCTGCTAAGAGCAGCCAAAATTAAACTTCAGGGGGCAGAAATTAGATGTCTCTCTCAATACACCATCTTTTTCACTTCCCAGCTTTTCACACCGTGCCATTACAATTGCATGCTTGACAGCTTTTTCATTTTCATTTCATTTTACTGGATGTGTTCTTAAAAGAAAAATAATTATTTTATGTCAAACATGACTGGAAGGGGGATGGCCTGCAATAATACTCTCTATCCTCTGAAGTATGAAAATAAGTTATAAATATGCCTTTATTTACTTTACCCAGAGAAAATATTTTTCTTTACTTCTCCAGTGACTTATGACCGTGTGAGTCCTTGCCATATGAGTTTTATCCATGAAGTC
The DNA here is from genome assembly GCA_013396635.1 of Penelope pileata. NCBI lineage: Eukaryota > Metazoa > Chordata > Aves > Galliformes > Cracidae > Penelope > Penelope pileata. The sequence goes on from WBMW01004678.1 coordinate 1,328,642, forward strand.
ATGACTATGTCCTTTCTACACATCAGTGAGGGTACACACAGGTCTTTGCAAATAGCACCAGCCAGCACTATTTTAATCTTAAGATTTAGAAACAGCCTCAGTTCCCAGAGTTGCAATGCTCTTGTGGCACTGACATTCTGGAGAACTTCTCACACTTCCCTGTAGTGGCAGAGGTAATTAAGAATTGCCTAAAGGAATATAAAAATAATTCAAGGGTTGTTTAATGTATGTGTTAAGGCTGATCTCAATTCACTCACTGCAGACATTATGTGTCAACACCTCTCCTACCATGTAGACTGGCAAAGAGAAGACTATAACTGGAATAGAAACACAGAAACAGAGTTCAGAAGCATTGATCCAACACGCTTTGTTCCCTCTGCATCATTCTGATATTCTGCAGCTCTGATCTGTTTAATGTTTACTCCTTGTACTCCTAAAATAAGTCTTCTGAAAAAATGCTCTTTCCAACCTGAATTGTTTGATTTCTCTAAGTTTGTCCGGAAATCTGAACTATTTAGGCCAAGAATCAAAATATTTTCTTTTGGAAAAGTTAACCGGTTCTTTTTACATATAAGGCATGAAAATACATTGCAAAAAGCTAGTTCTTTGGAAGACTTCCCCCACGGCCTCCCACCCACAGTCCTGATTAAATTGGCATGTTCAAAGTAGCACTCTTCATATTATCAGGTATTTTCTACAAGCCATTTTATTCCTTTCATCTTCTTCCAATTTTTCCTCAGGTGTGGAGACTGTTGAACTGCTATTAAATATTATTTCTGGCTGAAAAATAGGAAGAAAAGTTGATTTTTATTCCAGCTGGGCACAACCTTTTGACTTGCAGGACCTATCAAGCTACTCTAATCAATTAGAGAATACATTTATATTTTGTTTTGATCATCAGCTAATTTTTCTGATTGTTGATCGAGCTCTGATTAAATATTTGCCTGTGACAACATCCAGACCTTTAATGGTCTCATATCATGAAGAACCCATTCAAGACACTTAACATCTTTAACTTTGCTTGGCAATGACTTTGAAAACAATAGCATAACAAATAGTAGAGGGCCAGAGTGACCAGCAGCTAGAAAAGAAATCCTTTTCAGAGCCAAAAACTTATTTTACATGCATTGTGAATAAGTCTATAGAGATCAACCCATGCTTCAATTATTTCTCTGCTGTAACTTTGAGGTTCCAGTTGAGCAATTAGTGAACAGGAAAACAAGGAAATGTATAGAATACTAACAGCTAAAAGCTTCATTGAAAATTTCCAAAAGGTACTGTGTCTTTTCTGTACTACAAACCAAACAGATCTCTTAACATTTTAAGAAAATTCTGACTGAATTGACACTTAGTTATTTTTTTTGCCAAAGAATATTCTGATTAAGCAAGCTTACCTCTTAAAGGAGCTGTATTTTAAAGAAAGACAAATCAGTTTGGTTAACACAAGAACTGATCCCTAACTATTTCAGTGTAACAATCATGATGACAAGCAAATGTTTTAGAACTTATCTACTTGGCTTTTTTAAAAGAAATATTTCTTTAAATGACAACTTTATAAATAGCAAAATAGAAATAGAAATAGCAGAAGATTAAGCATTTGTCATATTCACAGAAAGTGAAGAAAAACTCTTGCCTCAAGGTTTTATGATTTTTTTTTCCTTAAGAAATCTCACAGATATCTGAAATATTTACATTTGTTCATACAAATAGATTGCTAAGAGAAAACCATCAATATTCTACCTGTTCCAAATTCTAGAGGAGAGATCTGGTCTATTAAACAAGTGATTTGGCTTGAAATACTACTGATGATGTATTGACCCAGGTAAGCTTTAACAGAAACTGTAAGCAATGAAAATTCACATCTACTTGGGCAGCAAGCAGTCAAATGTGTATGCTCTTGGAGATGATGCCTCCCTGGTACTGTGACATTTAGATGCATTATTCATTGTATGATCTAGATGCCAGCATGATAAATTCAGTCATGCCCATCTAATAGAGCTCTACATATATATAAGTGGTTCTTATTTGCGTTAACATTGCAGATACTATAAGCAGACATGATAACCTATGTCTGACGGTTCTCATAACCCTCACATCCAAGCTTTCAAATCTCTTTTATGGATCTGTATGCATCTTACCTACAGCAAGATTAATTTAAAGCAGCAAAGTATTTTTTCCAGGGCCTCCTACCTGTGACTATTGCCTATCCCTTCTTAAGATTCATGATTACTGAATAACTAATTCAAGGCAGGTTGAATGAAAGACAAGAGAACCAAGAGCTTAATTGTAAACTGCTACTAAGCAATCTGAGAGAGACTGGATTGCATTTTCCACCTCTCCTCAGTTTGCCCAATCTTTTACAGTAAAATATTTGGCTTTCAGGAAACTGTGCCTTCTGCAACTAAACCATTTTACTCTAAAGGGTGTCTGGAGACTATTTCACAAGCTCAGGTAACGGTGACAGATTTCAGTCTACTGTGGTTAAAATGTTTCACTTCAAACATGTTTTTAGACAGAACGCCAATATCTATCATAATCAACTTCAAGCTCATGCTGAGTGGCCTTCTTGCTTTGGCTAGTCCTCCCAAGGCCTAGGTTAGACAGTTCTCACTAGAACTAGTGAAATTAGAAAGATTTTCTATCTAAATGCATCAATCCTTCCAATTTGAAGTGGTAGCTACTATATGAGAGAACACAGTCAATAAGAAGGTAAATTCAGTGGATGTAATCTCATCACTTGAAGGCACTCAGTGTTTGCTTGCCTGTTGGTTTGTGCAACTGCAAAATAACAAAGCCTAAATTATCAGTCCAATTCTATGTTTAACAAGAATCTTCAGTCCAAACAAGGTATAGCAGACTAAGTAGTTAGCTCCCTTTCCATCCTGATGCTGGCAAAGTTTGTGTCTCCATTATTTTCTCATTTTATGCTCTATCCCATGTTTTATTTTACATTACATATATTTTAAAGGCAAGGTTACATTACAGAACCTAGAAGAATTACTTAAAATTTGTCTCACTGCAAAAGAGCAGGATCTTTTACTATCTTCTCAATTATTAGTATTTTGCCTATAAAAATACATTATACATTAAACAGGCTGCAGCTAGGAAATTTGTCACATCTTTACAAGTCAAATAACAGAATAAGAGTTCATAGGCACCTATGGAAGTATATTTTCCTCTATTTCCCTTTCTTGAGGCCCTTTAAAATAGGGAACATGCAATGGAACAATCAGGGAAGTCTTCACTTTTGACAGAGAGCTTTGAGGAAAACACTGGATCCCTTTATGTACAGCAGCATGACTGCTTTAATAAAAGGAAGCTGTTTAGCTCATCTGAAGTTATACTGTGGATACTCTCCTCTTTTTATAGCCATCCAGGGGAAGGTGCCATAAAATGCCTCCACAGGCCTGACTCTATGATGTAGATTTTGACAGAGATGCTGTTCAGTCATGAAAGTAAAAGCTCCATAAAATGTGAAGGAAACAGAGTGTAAATTGAATCTAAATGGGCACCAGCACAGTAAAAACAAAAGCTTTTCTCAAAAATCAAGCTGTCTTTTCAGTCCCTTCCAATAGTTTGTATTTGCATTTTACTATATAATTTTGCTGATCAAGTACTCTTAAAATAAGCCAGTTGAATAGAGCGGGTTCCTATCCTCTGAAGATGAAACACAATATAAAACGGAGACAACTAAGCATCAGTTACTTGTCTTGGCTGTAGTTATAGTATTTGGCCAGCAGCTTTTATTGGGGTAGGTCAGAATTGATTGCTCTTCTCAGATAACTACTTCTTTCATGTGCAATTTTTGAGGCTGCATTAGCCATCTCAAAGGAATTAGTAAATTAATACATCCATATACAGAGCATTAAAGTTTCACAGGTGCCCATTTCAAAAGACAAACATATTGAGAACTGGGCAATTCATGGAACTGTTTGTATGTAACTCTTTTTAATCTTAAGATAATTGTTCTAACTTAGATGATGTTGAAGTTTGTCTGCAATTCCATCACTAAAATAACTTCACACGTTGTAGAGAATAGAATAACCAAATAGATGAAAGAACAAAAGGTCAAAATTTGTCACAGTGACACAGTAATAAGGCAGTATTATTAATAAAAAGTGGTAATTCCAAGCATTGCATAATAAGAGGAGAATATGACTCCCATCCAATGGAGATAACAGAAAATCAACACCTCAATTTACCGGTATGTCTGCTTGACCCCAGCAAAAGCATAATTAACACTTTAGCACAGGCATATCCAACCCAAGGGCCACATGCAGCCCAGCATAGCCCATACTGCAGCCCTTGCACTGCTGTGGCACTATCATGGCAGCAGCTCTTCCCTGCCAAGCAGCCCAGCCTGGCCCCCTGTGCACACTCATCAGTCAGCAACAACCAAACCACCAGTGTGTGATTAGCACTGACCTGAAACCAGGACAAATGTAGAGCACAGTGCAGCGTTAGCTCAAGCTGTGCAAATAATTTTATGTATTTTGATTCGTTGTCTGAACACAGTCCTGTGTACAGTCAAAAACAGGCAGCCTTGCTTTCTGTATTTATAAAGCAATTTGAGAATAGGTTTCAAGATTGCAAAAAAAATCATCAATTTTTTGGTATACTTCTGACTCCACTTTCAGATGACATAAATACATTACCTGTGAATTCTCAAATGAAATGTACAGAATTGCGATCAGATATTCACCTCAAAAATCTGATCATGTCTCTTTACCAGGCTTTGATAAGACCTGTCTTACCAGAGAAAAATATCCCTCACTTCACAATCACACCTTATTCACATCATCGCTTTTTGGCAGTACGCACATTTGTGAACAACCGTTTTCAAGGCTGAAGCACAGAAAGAGCAAAATTTCATCAAAAATCTCTGATGAACACTTTGAGAGCTCACTAAGAATTGCAACCCCTTCCATTGAACCAGACTGATGCACTAGTTTCACAAAAACAAGGTCAAATATCCCACTAGCTTTATGTTTTTGTTGCTCTTTTTCTTTATGCTTTAATAAAAAAATAAAGCAAGTTTTGTTAGTTATATACATTAACTATATTATAATATTTTATATACAGCCCAAGACAATTCCTCTTCACTCAACGCAGCCCAGGCAAGCCAAAAGGTTGAACACCCATGCTTTAGTGGAAGATGCTGCTCTGTAGACAGCAGATGCCAAGCCTTCTTGTTGAAAGACCATATTTTCAGAAGTAGTAGAAAAAAAAAGTTAATGTGAAGAACTGAGAAAGTACTAGCACCAAACAGTTTGAGAAAAGATGCACAAGGAGGCATACGGAAGTCATTCTTATGATGTCTCATCACTAAACCATTTTGAATGGCCTAAAACTGCTCAAAAGGCTTTCAAAAGCAAAAGCCACTTTTCTAAATACAATCAGAAAAGCAAACTACTAAAACGAAGAGCAAGTAATAAAAATAAGAGCACTTGTAAATGAAGATCTTACCGTGTTCTTGGTGGATAAATCCTTTTTGGGCTCAGTTTAAATCCAACAGAGTCAGTTTCTGGGTTTTGGCAGACTGTACAGTCTTGTAAGCAGCAGGCAAAGTCTCTGTCAGCTTGTGCTCTTGGCAGGCTGCCTGTCCCCACTTCTTCTCAGCGATCTCCACTGTGCTGCTGAGCTCCCCTGCCTGTCTGCCCTTGTGCTGTGGAAGCTTGTTCTCCTGGTAGCATGTTCAATAGCTTCAAGAGCAGAGGAATTTCCATTCCTTTCCAAGGAGTCTTTCTTCACAAAGTCATATTCCTTAAAGAAAATACATATTGGGCATCATGATATGGAAGAAAAATTTTTGGAAGAGCACCTTTTTCCTTTCCATTTTACATATTTCTCTTTATCTCAGAGGTTCTTTAAAATTTCTATGTAATTTATTTAGTTTGAAACAATTCATTAAATAACCAATCTTCATTAAAATACGTCAGTTATCATAGAAAACAGAGTTACGGAAGATCCTACAATTCTTTGTGGACTGGTAAGTTATTCCTTGCTAACCAGCGAACTCATGGAGAGACGTGTGAAGGGAAAGAAACTTAACCAAACAGCGAATTATGAGAAATTAAACTCTTCTGCTGTATTTGCAACAGTACTCAACACAAAGTGCTGTGATCCTAGCTGTTCCTGGAGAGATTAAAATGCACAGATGAACTGTGCATATAAACAACAGTATATCATAGCAGGTACTTTCCTGCTTCCTCGGATAATTCTTGGGTCCCCAAAACCTGATTTGGCTCCTTTACCTCTTAATTAAACAATCATCTAGAAAAAAAAAATATCATTCACAACCAGTCTGTCTGACCACCGACACTTGCTTCGATTTACCAGCAGTGGAATTGTTCCAGGATTCCTTCAAACACCATATTGGTAGGGAATATGGACTGCATACAGCAACTGCGATCCAGTGCTGACACTGAAATTTTAGCAGAAAATGCTGCTCTTGAAAACTTTTTACTCAGGTGTCCTGTAGAAACAAAGCTTATTCAACTACTTGTCTATCATCTCTGCCTAGCTCCTGCTGTTCCTACGGACTTTGTGAAGACCCATAAATGAACAGCTAAGAGATTCAAGCCAGCACCCCAGCTGAGGGTGAGGCAGGAGCGCTTTGGTCCTTGGAGCTTATTTGGCAGACACTAGCTAGCCAATTAACATGTGCATACATTAGAAGCAGCTGCAGAACTGCTGTCTCTCTAGTGGGGCTAGGAGTACTGGGTGGGGGAAAGGCTGAGGAAGCAGAGACAGCAAAATCTGAAAGGAAACAGTCTTCAAGATGGTTTCTAATGAGCAACAACGGTATGCACTGACTGCTGCTACTGAATGAGGCTGCTAACCTTACTCTATAACCAAGTGCTAACCATGTTTTTTGTGTTCAAATACCTTGCCTTTGAGGGAGTAGTATTGTAACACAATTGTCCCAGGACAGAGCGAAGGCATTATTCATGGAAAGATGTGCTGTATTATTAGAGAAATCAGAAAGAATGAATAGTTTGTTTTCCCTGTATCTCATCAGCTCTCGGGTGAAAGAAGGTCCTTAAAACCTTTTCTCCTTTCTCATTGTTTTCTTCCTTTCCCAACATTTTTTCCATTTGTTAGGCTACCATTTTAATTTACTTTTTCTCCCTTTCCGAGAAACAGAGCTTTTGGCCTGAAACGTCCAAATACTGTCTTCCAGTTGCCTAACAACTAAATAAATGACCAGATTTAGAATGCAATTACTTTTACCCGTTGCTTTTAGAACATCTATAAGACATATATAGGGACTCCTGAGGTCTCTTTCAGACTCAACTATTTTATGTTTCTAGAGTTGTAACGTATAATCTTTATAATTCAAGAACTGTGGCATTCTGACTGCTGAGAAAAGAACAAATGCTGGCAGATGTAAAGTCATTGGTTTTGCCATTTCTGTTTAGGGCCATGAACACTATTGTTGAGGGAATTCCCCAGCACTGGAAGAAAAAGAAATCCAGCAATAAGAAAGATGTCGGCTACTCATCTTTCTTTTACATTCAGTCCTTGGGGCTTTCCAATCTGTCTCTCCTTTTCAAGCCAAAGCACCTCAGAGAAACTCATTTTTGTAGGGGTGTTTAGCAGAAAGGATGGCTCTATTGAAATAAGCTGAGAAATCACACACTGGGTTTCAGTGCAAACAAGTTCAGCACTTTACTGATACAAATTTATTTGGGGATCACTAAATATGAAATGGCCAGAATCAGAATACTGATGACTATAGCCATCTTGTTCCCTGCCGATGGTGCAGTCCCTTAAGCAGACTGCTGCCTGACTGCTGTTTGCAGCAAACACTGAAAAACCTCTCATCTTTGGTATGCACACAGGAAGTTCATAACCTCTGGCACAGGGCAAGAAATGAGAATTTGTTATGCACCAGGAGTTTTGATGAGGAAAAATACAGTGTCTCTTCTCTTTTTCTCTGGATTAAACTGAAAAAACAAAACAAAACAAAAACCCAACAACCCCAGAGCTTTTCCACTGTTGTTTGTTTTTCTCTTAGAGGAGTCATTAAAACTGATTGCTCTGGCTGATTTACAGGAGCTCAGGTTAAAACAATAAAGAACTAAAATGCTTACTGAGAGGATAATGCAATTTGCTTCGCTAGTTATATCGTTGCAGGTGGGCACAACTCTAAGCCTGAACATTCCCACAGAAAATACCCACAAAGCATCATGTTAATAGACAACAGAGAACAGTCAGAACTGTTTTCAGAGAAAGGATAATTCCTGGAGGCAGAATATTTGCTAGTGGAATGAACTGAATTAACTTTTTAAATTAACACTGTACAACTTATGCAGATTCTACACACTAACCCCTTCACCTCCTGTTACAATTTGTATGCTGCTTGTAAGAGGAACAAACTAGATTAACCCTCTACCCCGTCACGCAATTCTGTTACTCAAATTAAAAAAGAAGAAAGAATGCAAAAAGGAAAGAAGATGTATGATTTGAGATTCTATCCCATTCCTCAATTGAGTACAGATGTGCATAATTATAATCCTTTCAATATTGGCAACACTTTATTGTAAGTCAACATCATACACATCTCTCCAACAAATGCTCTAAACAAACAAACCCCTCATTGTTGTTTTTAAGCCAATGATCCAGCAATCAAGACATGTCCACTGCAAGTGCCTGATGGGAAGGTGGCAGAGAATACTTGACCTGCTTGGCATAGAGCTGTGTAGTATGTGAGAAAGCTTTTAATTACAGCTGTATTTTCAACACCCGACCATCCCCTTCACATACTCCTCAGGGATAACACTCACTGCTTTCAGACACAGCAATTCCATCCTACTCATTTGGATCAGCTGTTTTCTTTGCCTGGTACACGTGACTGCTCATGGCTGACAAGATGCACACACATTATTCTAGTCCTTAATTATCTTAGTCATTGAAGCATTCTTTCTACAAAGTTCCTCCTAAATCTGGTTTAGTTCCAATGTAAGCTTATTCCTTTCTGTATCATAGCTTAGGAGAACAGTTTGTTCTCCTTCCTCATTGCAGAAACTTTTAAAATATTTAAAGATTCAGCTGTGTTTTCTTTCAGCTAAAATCCAGTTCCTTCCATTTCTCCCTTACAAGCCAGTAGAGTTTTGAAGTGGATGAGGACAAGACAGAGAATATGAGGTCACATTGTCTGCCACTACCTCAAATTTCATTCTGAGGAAGCTAAAGCAGAATTAAAGGAAAGTCAAGACACTTTCCTAATAGAATTTGAATTATGCTCACAATTGAAAGTTCCCTCTCTTTTGGCAATTTTAGGAGTCTTATCAAACAAACAAACCAGCTACCTTCCACAAAGCAGCAAAGACAGAATTCAGTAAGGCTACAGGCAGCTAAGACTACATCTGAAATAAACTATGAAGGAGTAGCAGGAAAAGATACTTTCAGTCTTCTTATAATTAACTCAAAAGATTCACATAGTAACAAACCTTTCTATCTGAAGAGTTCCTCCTTATATCAGGAAGACTTTCCCAAGTCACCAGGGCTGCTGAGCTTACAATCTAAGCAAGCAGTGGGAGCAGCTGGGGTCTCAGTGCAGGGGAGCATTAACACTTGCTCAACCAGTTGCTGAGTACCTTGCATCAGCATACCTTGTGATTATAAAGTCATCTTTGGTATTCCTGATTGCTTTAAAAACCATCCCAATTGAAACACACATCATACACATCATAATAATACTGAGTATTTACAAACACGAGTACGGAAGATCAATTTTTTAAAATGAAAACTTGATCAACCATTGCAATCTGAAACTTAACTTGCCAGATTACATTGTTAGATTTTTATATTAGAATTTTTACTGACAGACTCAGTACTTCCTATAATGCTTGTCCCAGAAAGGAAAGCACAAATGGAAGCTCAGCCTCATCTCTGACACTGAAGTTAAGCAGAGGTGGTCTGTTTAGCGTTATGGCACATCAGCATGAATTTGGAATGAATTTTTGCTCAAAGAGAGCTACGTAGTATGTAAGGCCCAGCAAGATAGAGAATCTGATAGCTCAGAAAATTGAGAAAGCAATCTCAAATTTAAGTCTGCAGTTGGATATACGTGGGCAGACCCCATATGTTTCTTTGCTAAGCATCCTGAAGAAGAAAGCCGTCATCATAATATGTTCAAAGTCATGCAGAGGAAAAGGCACAGCTTCACGTTTCACAGAGACTAGAGATATTTGACTGTATCTACAGGTAATGTAAGCTAGAAACTCCACAGGTATTTGAGTATAGGCGTGGCATTAAATAAGTAAATAAATAAAATGAATCCTATTTTCCCTTCTGTAAGTTGTCAATGAGATAACTCCTATAGAGTTTTTAAAAATTCATTGCACGGGACATAGAATAGTGAATATGTAAGAAAACATTTACACCTCATGAGAACTTCCCTGTTAAATGGGCTTTGTTTTTCACCATATAGAAGTCAGCAAATGGTATTTCATATTTAGCCTTTATGGAAAAATGCAGTGTACAATCCTAAGTAGTAGAATGATAGCATTAAGGAAAATGTATTCAACCTTCCAGCCCATGTTTGCATGCTCTAATTTTTAAGTATATGACTGAAAAAATATTGTTTCATAACAGTTGGTGAAACTAGGAAAAAAAAAATCAATAATACCTGGCTTCTAAACCACAGGTCTTCAAATGATGTAGAGGATCTCTACTCTAGCTATCCAGCCAGGTGTACACCGGATCTCTTCTTCAGCTAAGGGATAGTAAGGTAAAGAGCAAACTAAAATTTATTTAAGGTCACCCAGAGGCAGGGACAGAGCCGTAATGCCTGAGTTTAAAGCTTGTGCTCCTTTGACTACTAATATCAGTAGCATTTACATCGCTGCAGTCTGCTGTCATGCCAGGTGACACCCGCTCTAATTGCACAAGCAATTTACATGATCTAGAAAGGGCAAGAAGAATCATTCCTTTCACTGATGTATATAACAGACAGAACGAACAAAGTAGCCTTAAAATAAGTAGGAAGGAAAACAGTGGTTACCTTGCATTCCACATTGGTTTCAAGTGTCTCACTTTATTGCAAGTGTTAATTCAAGTTTATGAAATTTAAGGCAGATTACTTTTAAGCCATAGATGTCTGTCAGAGTGAATCCTTGATCTGCCCTTGATGGATGACGTTGACAGACAGTTGGCATTTCAGGACAGTCTGTGCAGCACTTCCAGGCTGTACAACGGGGAAAAAAAAAAGGAAAAAAAGAAAGTAATTATGATCACCAAAGACACAAAGTTCCTTCTACCTTCATCCATATTCTATGAGCATTCCCCCTGCACCCTTCACCTTCCACATTATTCACCATGTATTTAAGAATGGAATAAAAACTAACACGGAAGCCACCTATCTAAGGCAGACAGGAAATGTCAGGAAGAAATCGCAGGTTGCAGCATGGCAATATAAAAGAACTCATGGCCTTTACAATTTTTTGGACTGATTTGTGAACAAAGCGTGGATACCTTTGGGAGACATTCGTTTTCCAAATGGCTTTGGGTACCATATCTCTAAATAAATACATAAGAAAGCCCTGTCCCACGTAAAACTTTGGTAGTGTTCACATTATAATTGCTAAGTGATATTTGTGTTCAAAACAACACATTAATCATAAGAGACATGACCTTTAGAAAGATAACATTCTCACTCTATGGTTTTTTTGTTTTTACCTTGGGACAAGATACTGCATAAGTTAAGGCAGGTCACATTTAATACAAGCAGAAGAAACGATAGAGTCATTTAAATCATACCAGCTATCATTTTACATAAGAAAAAATACAGTTATATGAAATTGTTTCTGCAGTGTTCAGTGGCATATTGTTTTGTGATATTTTGTTTTAATTACTAGACAACATTTTCACACACTGGTTTTACATCTAACCAATAGCATCTTATAAAAAATACTTCGATGTTAGAAAGAAGGTAGAAACTTCAGCTGAAGTCAGAATAGTTGAAATGGGAAAAAAATAATCGTATAAAAATAAAAACAAGAATAACTTCCAGGCCAGAGCTGGTTTACTTTTCAGGGTTGTTTGAAGTATTTTGTCTGAAGAAAAGAGCAACAGCTTGAGGTGGAAAGACCACACATTTATAATGGATTCACAAAAAGTTGTTTTACTGCCCTTGAAAATCTCCATTGTGGAGGTCATTTAAATGAAAGTCATAATGAAAATTGCTGAAGAAATTTACAGTCTTACACTTGTGCACATGCATGAACATATCTATAATTCATCAAAACTGGTGAGAGAAGAGATCAGAAAGGGAAAAATCAAAGTTTATCCTTAAGAATAATCCAAGCTTTTAGTATGAGCAGGCTTGGCTTTATACTCTGGATTTGCAAATCCCATCCCCTGCTACATAATTGTGACCTGTCAGAAATGAAATTGCATGCCATGAAATACTGCATAACCCCATAAATAATTAGTGTTTCAATTTTCAAAAACAAATTGATAAAACCGATATTTAGCTTACTTTTTTCAGCTCAAGAAGCTCTGTCAGACTTGTGCCGTTAATTCAATTTTCCCCAGTTGGAATGATAAAACCAGAGATTTTCAAACTCAATCCCCTTGCCAGCATGAAGGGCAGGTTGGATTTAGGTGAGTTACAAGAGGTTCCGAGTAAACACAAATACCTTTTAGAATCCAAAAAATATTGCAAGGATTTTTTCTTTAAAGCATCTATTCAAGGTAGTCATTCTTTTAATTCACTAAAGACATCCTCTGGAATACGGGATAGTACTTTCTGCCCATATATTTTTAGCAATACCGAGTCAAGTGCCATTTGCAACAAAAGCATTGTATATTTTGGTAATACCAATATGTTTATCCACAGAAGCTGAGTAGAAATCTCAGTGATCAAGTGATTCTGCAAGCAGACCTTGTCCTTTCACTTGAAAACTGTAATTCAACAGCAGAAACCCATCAGCACATCATAGTCCTGCGTCAACCTAGTTTAAGGTCAGAGATTTCTGCAGAGAAATGTGAATTCACTTCACATGAATTAAAAATAAAAGCAAACCTAAGCAGATGGAGGCATAGATTCGTTCAGAATTCAGCAAATACTGTTTTACAATGCATACACCTTAAGTGACTCCTGTGAAGCTTAAGGTCTGAGATCCTGGCAGGATTGCTAGCAAAGTCAAGCAAGCAAAATTGGCTGCTTGCTAGAAATGCAGCAGTTGAAAACAAAGGCAGTTATCAAGTTTGACACTACATTTGTTTCTGGGGACCAACATATAATTAGGGATAGAAGTGCTCAAAAGTCAAAACCATACTGCAAAGAACATCACAGTTGTTCAGATGGAAGAAATGAGTCTTGGCTTATTTCAGTCCTGTTTGCGAGGAAAGCACTTCATAAATCACCCAGATTAAACCTTTATCAATTTGAGCTGTCAACATTTCTATTAATACTCTGAATTGTTTTGGGATACAGACTAATGAGAATGATATGACAACTATAATTTGATTTTCATTTTGTACATTGGCAAAGTTTGCAGATGCTTCCAAAGAAGTTAGAGGATGAGTGCTCTAGGGGATGGAGGATTCGGACACCGAGGGAGTTGCTGTTCAGTCACAATCACATCTGTACTGGAATGAGACACACGGTGCGGATCCAAAAGAGTCCTCAGCTGCACAAAGACTGTGATTATGAGGGAACAAAGTACAGCCTGGAGTGTCTTATTATGATTATAAAAATTGATCTGTGGCATCATAAAAAGAAAAACAATAAAATATCTTTTCAAAGTCTGCAGTAAACTTCACTCATATGGTCATATATAGCTGTCCAGATAGGGATTTCCATACACTAGCAGGTCAGACAGATTCATTCAGTACCCAAAAAATGCTGCACGTTCCCACTGAAGGAAGAAAAAGAGCGAAGGGAATGTATGGTGCAGAGTAGAGATGAGAGGACTCTTATTCTACGATTGCTATTTTGAGGACCATCACTATTTGCTGAGGAGGTGCAGCAGTGTGTAATTCACATTATAAATAAAGGAAGAACTATCTTTGGGTCAGCATAGGCCTGCTGGCTAATATCTCCATCTTTTTTCTTCCCTCCTGCATGAGTTTGCTACATTAGTGGACCGAGTGGAGTCTTCGTTACACAAAGGTGACTACATCTTCTGCAGAGCAAAGCTGCTCAGGAACTTTCCAATGAGATGGTGACCTGAGGAGTACTCCTCCAGGCTGAAGCCAGGATATTAAATGTAAAGTTCGTGACCCGTGACTTGCTGTTTAGCAGGGCAGCAAAGCTTTATTATTGTTCAGCTGGCAACAGGATCACACATGGCCATCCTGATGCATGCTGCTTGGATAGCAACGGCCTATGGAGTCATTCGGGTGGGGAAGCAATGCCACTTGGCAATGCCTCCACTTACCTCCTTGATGTTGAGGGCAGTGTGAGCATTCCAGGGGAGTGTGACCAGCGCCACAATTGGCCAAGCATGGAAGGTGCTGGGCACTTAAGATCATCACCTGTCAGGGCTCAGAGCTCTGCTGCTTGCTGTTGCCACATTGCAAGGAAGACCTTGAAAGATTAGCAACACCAGGAACATTGCCACTCATAAGGATTCAATGTTTTACAAGTCAGTCAGGCCCCACAACAGGGCTGTATGCAACTCCTTGGCCAAAAGCAGCCTAAACTTTTAGATGTTCCGGTTTTTTGTGCATTAAACTCATATTAGAATCCTCTGAATGACACTTCCAGCATTTTGGAATACCTTTTATTACCTGTTAGCTTAGACCATTTGCTTCATTTTGGAAATAACTGGATGTAATGTTCAAAACTAAAGTTCAAGCACACCAACAGAACTCCAGCAAAAAACCTCCACATGCTCAGTCACAAAACCTCCCAAGCTTGGTTGGTAAAATTTACAGCCACCTACAAAAGAGGCTTAACTCATGTTCCTCAAACATCTATTTGCCATTTATTAACTCCTAAATTACAGTATGCAAATGGTCCCCTAATACAAATTGTTATTCTTAATCAAGGGTTTTATTTCTGGTCTTTTGTGAATTATTTGAATGACTCCATAAAGAAACAATCTATTAAGTGATGTGTTTCTCAAAATAAATGGAGTGAAATATATTGCATATACCTGCTGAAGTAACTAAAGCTGTGTCTCACCTCCTTTTCCTAACAGAATTGCAGCAGAGTGCCACATTGCCTCTGGACAGCAAAGTGAGACTGTATGTCTTGACAGCCTTTCAATGAAAACAGATCTCATTTTATGTCTCCTTTAGTTGCTGATTATTCCCCTTGGTCGAACTGTAAGACGAATGTGAGCATGTGCACAGGCTATAAAGTAGACTCTCGGTTGGCCTTGCCAATGCAAAAGTTGCAACACTCTGTCTAGGATCTATTTTTCTCCAGGGACTTCTTGGAAACCAAAAGGTTATCTCAGTGTCCAGTCACTGTGCCAGAAGAATGATGATATAGTGTAGAGGGAGTCAGGAAAAGAAATGGCTTCAAAAATGATTCCTAGTGCAGGGGAGCTCTAATTTGGAGTAACAGAGATTGTTGGGTGTTTCAGGTCCAGTATATGCTGCAAGAGGTTTTCATTATTTAATAACAAACAGTTCCTTTAGCATGCCCTTGCAGCCAGCCTGAGGATTAAGATATCAGCAGATTTATGAAGAATTGCTTTTAAATAGTTCTCAGGAGGACTCTGGCACCACTGGTCATGCTGTCATGTACGGCTGCGCACAATGCAGCAGCCAGTGCCATTTATCATTTCCCATCTTTGTGCGAGGCAGTATCAGGATCATGGGAAGATCTGCAACTCAATTCTATTAGCCAGCCCTTCTCAGAAGCAGGAACATCAGCTCACGCGGCTGGTGGGTGCAGGCGGCAGTGCCTCACAGCTGGCATCTTCCCCCAAGCCTGGAGGTGCTGGTGTGGCTGGTGGGCGGCAGCCTGCAGGCTGGGCTCTTCCAGACAGAGAGGTGAAGGTGCTGCTCTAGATGGTGAAATTCAGTTTGCAGTATGATATTTCTGGGATGGTGTTTCCTCTAATAACCTCAAGCAGAAAATAAATATGCAACTTTTAAAAGCATTTTAAGCTTTCATGGTGAAGAAAACATGAGGAATTTTCCCACAGGTCAGATTTCAGAAGAAATATGGAGGAAATTTGTTCAGACATTTACACGTAAACACATGTGCACCTATGTTTCCCTGACTGCAGTTCTCGATATGCTGGACCAATTTCTCAGGCAGTACAAATCAGTACAGTCCCAATCTTTCAGTGCAGACAGTGTCTGTACGGGGATACTTAGCTGAAACAAGACCAGTCTAAGCCAGCTGAGATTTGTTTCCTGCATTAGTTTCCAACACCTCTCAAAGCTCCAAGTGAAACTCATTAGGAGTGGCTGAACTTGCCTTCATTTCAAGTTGCAGGTAAACTTTGAGTAATTTCAATGCAAATGCATAATTCAACTCAGGTTCATTTGAAAAGTGTGCATGCACACTAAGTATTTTTTTAAATACTCAAACCAGATATATTTTCAGCTTCAAGTTCCATTGCAAACATTTCACACAGCTCAAATTCAAATCAATTTGCAAATTCAGAGAACATTAACCTGTAATTTCAGCAAAGCAAACTCCAGAAACGGTACCTAGCCTTATCATATAGCTCTCTGGGTTTTATTTCTTAAAATATACAAAATACTACCCTTGGATTAGCATTTAGCACAACACACTCAAGTATGCTAATTGTGATTGAGACCCTAATTCTTCATGTGGAAATAAACCAAAGCACTCTTACAAAAATCACAGTAGGAAAAAGAAAAAATCAAGAATTTATCTTTCATCACTTTTCTTTTAGATTTTGTATGATTAGAAGAAGTTTGTGGAACATGTTTGAAAGGAAATGAGAAGTAGTCTGATACATCAGATTAGAGACTGTATTTTATTTTGATGGTCTAAAATAGATTGCACCTTTTATTCTTCTTCAGTTACTTTTTCAGAATATATATTTATGTCGTAGAGATAAACAGACTTTTTACACAGTGGTGGTAAACTTTATAAAGGTGCACAGAGAAGGCCTATCAATTTCTACTCTGTTTCTCTGTATGTGACAATGTATTATAACAAACCAGTAAGAAGGAGAAAATGAAACAATGTGATTCTGCATTATTAAGCCAAGGTATTATTCATAAATTCTGGAGTCTTACAGAGCAGGCAACACCATGCTACGCAGTTTGAGAAGTTACTGGGCTCAAAGAAGAAAGTGTCAGGATTTCCGAGGAAACACTGATTTAGCCATTCAGAGAAATGAAAAGAAACAGGAAAATATCAGAAGCAAACATGTGCATCAGACAAGATAGTCACGCTCTCTAATGGCATGGTTCAAGTTTGAAACTCTAGATCTTTTTGCTTTTTCTTTTCTGTGGTGGAAAAAGGCTAAAAACAAAAGTTTCTCCTTTACTGGAAATGAAATGGAGATTTTTATTATTTCATAATCAATAATAGGTTGTGATATTGTGGTCAAGTAACAAAGTTGCCTAGTTAATTATGTCACTATGCTATTATTAACACACGGTGTCAGACATTTAAGTCTTCCACACTGAACATTCAAGAGAGCACTAATGAGAAACTCACTCAGCAGCAGAAGTAAAAACAAGTGGCCAAAGCGATATTTCTGTGCCGTAGTGCAGCCTGTGGGGGCTGGTCCCTTAGGAAACAGTGGCTGTTACAGACTGGTGTGGCAGGTCCCTTTATCACCCTTAATGCTCAGAGAATTTTTACCTTATTCTTCTAATAGAACAGACTTAAAGAAGAAACTCTGGAATCTACTACAACAAAGCTGACCTCAGCTACCCACACAGAGAAAAGATGAGCGGACAAACCACAAATAGCAGCTATTAGTGACTAATAACTGTTCTTTGGGAAGATGTCCTATGGTGTTTAGTGCAGTATTTACATGCCCATGTAGGCTACACCAGGCTAAAATAGAATTGCTCATTCACAACCTGAGAGAGGTGACACAAAAACCTCTGCCTATGATTTAGTGATCTGAAATGGCAAGTAAGGTCAGCTAAGCTGCAAGTAGACATTCTATGTTAATTATGCCTATCTGTTAGGAATACTCAAAGAATCTCTGGTTACCAGAGAAGAAACATAATTTTTTCAGTTCACAGAAACTGTGGATGAACAGGGCCAGTAAGAAGCCATATTTTCACAATTGATAACTCCTCTCTCTAAGCATTTCTTCAGCTATAAGTACCACCTAAATATGTATGAAATGGGAACAGAGCCAGTACTGCCTTCAGTCTAACTTGTATGATTGATTAACCCAGAAGAGTTCACAAATACATCCCAGAAATATTTTCTCTAGATCTAAGTAGTTATCAAACAAAAAAGCAAACAAGAAATACTGTGATTATGTCTTCTAAAGCCTACGCTCCTACTGTCTGCTGACAGCATAATCCAGACCAGATCTCAGGTGGCTGCCTTGACAGCCACCTGCCAGGGACGCCATGCAGGGTATCTGGCGGTTGGTCATGTTGGTGCTCTATCTGTTTGGAAGATGGGCAAGAAGCAAAGTTGTGCTGCAGCCACATTGAAAACCTTTGTATTTCCCAGCTCTTCTACATTTTGAGAGACTTGCTATGAGTTAAAAGAGCATGAGAAGAGTGTGGTGCCGGGTTCAACAGCTGTTCAGATACAGCAGCAATGATCTACATGCACCACGTCACCTAACTCACCCCTTTAGGGCTGATATCAGCTTTCAGAAGGAGCAATGAAATACCCCTGGTTCCAAACACTGAAAAGCATTATAAAATCCAGTGTACTGTGAGAACCAAAGCACCCTCAAGGGGACCAGCAGATCTAAATGAGATTTTCATGTTAATAAGTACTTACTGACCTGTTCCATTAACTTGCTTCTATGTCTCCAACAGACAGTGGAGTACTCATGGTGCACTAGCAATAGGTTAAGGACAAACTCATCCTGTAGAAGGAATTAACAGTCCCCAATTAAAAATGCAATTGGATTTCAGAAAGATAATTTTGAACAATGTTTTCGAGGTCTCTATCAGCCCAGATCTGAATGACAGTGCTGCAAAAACACTACACTTACCTGGAATTAAAAGAACATGGGACTTAAGCAGAACTAGAGGAAAGTACCCAGCTGAGACTCCAGCCTGTGACTGAGAAGCTGGTTCAGTCAGAGGTATTTAGTGCTCTGTTAAGAGGTTCTGACAGTAATCTGGGACTCCAGAGACATGGGTTAAGTGTCTTGCTTTGCAATGCAACTAGTGAAGCCTGATGAGGTGATTTTATCCATCTGTGCCTACATTTTCCCCATCTGTAAAATCCCTTATTTCTAAGGATGAAATCAAGATAAAACATTAGACAAGCTATGTCATATGCAGTAGGACTAACAAAATCTGTGTGTGTATTTTTTCCCCTCCTTTTCTACCACGTACTACAGGAGATCCAGCTTCTTTCTGAATCCTCATGAAATCTGTACCAGACAAAACCCAGCATGTGGAATGCCTCGTTCATGACCAGTTGCCAGCCAATGCCTCCTTCCTGACTGGCATCAGTTGCTCACATGCACACTGGTTCAGTTCTAGCAGCCTGCCCCTTGGCAAAAAAAGCCTAAATATAATGTACTGCTAAGAGTCCAGGATGCATGTTTTATTCAGCAGTCAACCTTTCCTTTGAAAAAGGTCTTAATGAGTTAATAACAGAATGTTTATAGTTAAAGTACAAGATTCCCACCCTGATGTCATTACCCTTCACGGAACTGTTGAAGGTTGGCAAGGATACAAAGGCTTTTATTTTGAGAGATAACAATAAATTGCTGACAGGGGCAGATTAGGTATGATTATTGTCTAAATTTGCTAGTATACAAGAAAAACCACAAGGCTTTCAAGCTGTGACTGTTCTTGTAAACCTCTGTAAAGAGTAATGTGACAGTCAGAAATGGTATGACTTAAATGCACTAGAAAACAATTATGCCATTTTGTAAAGATGCATTCTTTATCTTATATGATAAATCAAATGTACTCCATAGTGAAAAAACAATCAACAAGAATTAAATTTTCTTTGGAAAACAACAATGCATTTCTCAAGGGTAAGTTTTGAAAGACAGATCATTGATTTTTTTATAAGAGACTTTGGATCTGAATGTAAAGTTAGCAAGGAAACAGCGTCCTAGAAAAAAAACAATAGCATCAGTTCTGCCAAACAATTACACAAATATTTCACTTTTTTCATAGTGAGTCCATGGATAACCACCTCTTTCCTGACTTCACCATCCAGAAGTGTTCTCAGGCTGTCTCAGTACTTACAGACTGTCGTAACCCAATACAGCTGCACACTTAGAAGAAAGAGCTGGTAGCTTTTAGTCATCTTTGCATGATAAAAAGACATCATCAACTAACTTGACTGTATATATATTTTGTCTCCTGGAACACCATAAAAATGAATGTAAAACAATCTAATGTCAGCACACATCTGCCTTCAATAATCCTTCACTTTCCCATAAAATGAAAAGAGATGCCCCTGGGTACAAACAAACAAGCAAACAAAAGCTTAACCACATGAAACACTTTGGGAGGAGGCCAGATCTCGCACTGTCATTTAAACCCCTGTGACCTCTTATGACTGCTCTCTTATCTTGGACACTCATGCTATTTCAGCTAACATCTGTCTTTGAGAAATCATACTCTGAAAAACCTTCTTATGTGATTAGAAAATACATAACACCAGGAACTTTACTGAAATCTAAGTAATTCATCATGACCATGTCATCAGCAAGAATTTTATCTAAAAACAGTAATTATTTTTCTTTAATGTTCTCCCATTTCTCTTTCTCCTAAACAAGAGTCTCAGAATGCTTAAAGCCGTGTCACCAATTCTCCCACACTCTATCCCCACCTTTCTCTGTGTATGCAATCAAGAAATTTGTATTTCAATAGGTCTCTTAATTTTTATAAAAGGAATCTTATATGTTTGATCCTTCTCATAGCTTACTTCTAAATTCCCTTTCCATTTTCATGCTGATATCTTTCTGATAAAGCAATATTCTGGACTGAGTGCAATTTTCCAGACACTGCCATGCTGGAGCCAAGTCAACATGAATGATTCATTCCTATTCTAAAACACACACATCAACAATACTACTTAAAATCTCTCGCTGTTTGTGCTGTTCCATCACACAGAGATTTGTTTCAACATCCACTCCACCCTCCCTTATCTAGTAACTCTCCATCTGCACAGCTAGTTTACACACCTCTCCAATGTGATTATCGATTATTTGGATTGTTTTTCCTACAGCAGTTTTGCTTCCTTTTTTTTTTTTTTTTTTTTTAAGTTGAATATGTCTTTCTTGCATCTTAATCCTTCTATCAATCTGTAACCATCAGGATTCTTTCTGTGAACTCTATAGGCTTAGGGACTGATTCAATTCCATTTCCAACCTTCTCTCATATGCATGGCCAATAGCACCAGTTTGATTGCATGATCATTAATATTATCTACTGTAGGACTATCATGTCAATAATTGTTCTCTAGCCTAGTGGTCTCTAAACACCTTTGGATCAACCATACACTATTTTTTTTAAAGAGTTTGCACACCTATTTTTAATAATATGCATGTACTACTAGCTAATGTTATATACGTTTTAAAAGAAAAACAGAAATTAAAAGAGGCTACGAAAGATGAAATAAGCACTATTTTTAAAAAACGACTATTTATTAATGATACGAACACTATTTTCTTCCCATACCCCCATGGATTGCCAAGTGCACACTCCACTTTGGAGACCACTGCTCTAGCCCTTGTCCAAGATAAATCTCCACACATCTCTTCTGAGAATGGAAAAAAAAAAATTCTCCAAGTCTCCTCTGTTTAAAGAGGACTCAGAGATTGTGACAAACTGGGATAAAAGACCACAGCTCAATCTAGCTTCATTTACCTGGTAATACTGTGGTATTGCTACTTCTTTCTTTTGTTCTTACGTTTTCCCTTTTTTATACACTTGAAAAGGAGTTCTCATATTGACTTGAAGTGCCAAATCTGAATTATTATTTTTTTTTTGTTATTTTTAGCACATGATAGCCTTGATTATCTACAGATGAAGAAACGATGGTTTAGGTAAAGATAAATCATCACTAATAGAAGAAATGAGGTTCTGTGTTTACTAACTGTCCCTTATAATTTTGTTCCCTTCCAATAAGCACACAATCATTCAAAGTTCAACACACGAGACACAGGTGGTTTTTTTTTTGTTTTTTTGTTTTTTTTTAAATAACAGATCTCAGTTCAGATAGGTTCCTTTCTGCAAAGATTTGTTCTATTTATTTTTCAGTTTGACATAGGCCAGAACTGTTAAAGAAAGATGATGACAAAATAATTTAGCACCTGAAAAGATGATCTACATTGTATCTAAAAATATTATGAAATTCTGTGGCACAGATTCCAGACTTGCCACCAGTTTTAGGCATTTTCTTGGATTTCATTTCAGAATCAATACTAATTTTGAATGAAATGCTGTTCATGGCTCATTGTCAGTATCTTAGCAGAACTTGGAGCTAAGTTACTGTTGCCTTTTACTTCACCCCTAACACTCTCAATCCCTGGTGTTTTGCAGGAAATACACATTATAGCTACCAGACGCAACTGGCTTCCAGAAAGTGGACAGCTGTTCTGCTAAGTGTATTTAATAAATACCATTAAACATTTATGTTTTTTATTTTGGTTTAACTGTTACCTTTTGATTGTTACAATTGTTATGGCCTGGCTAAATTCACATAGGTGTGAATTCTGTTCCAAAAGAAAAATAAAGTCCCCAAAAGACAGTGAATTGACAGGCAGTCTAAATAAAATAAACAAACAAACAAAAAATACAAAAAAAAAAAGAACCCTCAAAAACCACTAGTGCTTTAATTATAACACTATTAAACATATCTACTTTATTTCTGTACTTATCAGACATTCATAATTTTTTCTGGGCTTTTCAATATTAAAAGGAAAGGAGATAAAATATGTTATGTTCTCCTTTTCTTCATGAGACTTTCCTTTAATAGATCAAAAGCTGTGCTGGAGCTGTTTGTATTTTTCAGTCTGGCTGCATTGCAAATGCCCTTCTGTGCTCCCAGTAGCCTTCATCTTGTTTCTCCGGGTTAGATAAATATTGCACTTGTAGCTGTTTCATAAAGCTATATGCTTTTTTGTGTGTTTCCCTTTTATTACCTGTTGTACCTATCATACTAAGGAACTCATTCCTGTGGGCTCACTGCAGGATATACATCCAGAAAAGATCACAAAATTACATTTGTGTCTATTGTCAGGCAGAAGACAGGCAGGTCTGCTTCCAGGACAGGAGCCATTTTCTGAAGAACAGAGCAATTCAGCTCAGAGCTTGAGTGATACAAATAAATAGGGGTAGCAATGACCTCTGTAAGTCTAAAGAGTTGGTAAACTCACTGACTTTCAAGCTTTTGTTGAGATCCCTCAAACATCAGCAGGGAACCATGCAGCTAAAACTCAATTCCCTTTCACAACCTAGACAAGCTTCTGTTTTTTAATTAGTGGGTCAAGAGAAGTGTATGTCTCTAACCTGGATATGGAAACAAACTTTGAGCCTATTCTAGTTTGAAAATCCATGTAAATATAATGCTGGCATAGACAGACCCCAAAATCTTTATGGGTGTTAATGCCTGAGTTAGTAAGAGTCCCTCAGCTGTGCAGATACCAGGTGGAATTTTCAGGACCTATACTGTAAGAGCAGAACTCATCTAATTTTTATTGAGACCACATATGCAGGGTGTTCCACTACTGTTTTCATGAGGTCACTTTTCAGAGCAACTTCATTATCTAAGCAATATCACTATCTATTCACTATCTAAGCAATACAAGAGGTCAAAAAAAGAAAAAGGGACAAAAAATCCCGTGGGAGCTTTGGAACAGGTTTTGACAAATGCCTCTCCTGTGCCACCACCATCCTTCAGCCAGACTCCAGCTATGTCAGCATCGTATCAACACTCAACAAAAGCTTTGTTCCATTACCAATTACACCAGCCCAAACACAGCCTAGCAGCCAGTGCACTTAAAGTCTCAAAGGCACATTCCCCGAGCTATGACAAGCAACGATGAGGCATCATAGAAAATTCACACCGTAAGAAAATTTCCAAGTTTCACAGCAACAATATTTTTCTGCTTTTTTTTTTTCTTTTAACGTTCTCTTTTTACCATTAGATTCATTCTAGGGAGTGAGAGTCAAGAACAATTCTGCTGATAACCATATAAAGGTATTTCATTATAGTTGAATATGTTTCCGTAGTCAAAACAAATAATAGTAATGTTCCACAGACATTCTGTAAGAAAGAGTTAACCTGAGGCACAGTTTCTACCTCATACAAGAAAACACAGGTTCACCTTAAAATTTAAGATCTTAAGAAGAACTTATTGTAGGATTTTTTTAAACTTCATGCATCCCTTGATGCAGACATTCACAGTCACAAGTGATAAATAATTTTCCATGTACGGTAAAGAAAGCTCTCAGCTTATTTTTCTTCCAGCATGTGGTTTCATAATTGTGGGGCCCCTGCGTATAATTTAACATGACATTTCTCAAGTGTTTTACAGAAAATTTAATTCGCACGCTGGAGAAGATTTGTAAAGACCATGGAAGTGCAAAACGTCATATCAGTGGGTTATTAAGGGATGATGTGAAGGTCAAAATCCTTAGTACTCTTTGGATCAAAGAACCATGAGAGCTTTTTCCTCACCTGCAAGCAAAAACCACCTTGTGACCATCGTCAGATTTACTCAGAGTGTCACAGCAGAATTCAAAAGCACAATTGTTGAGTGTCTCCATCTTGTCTTAGCATCTTAGCAATCCTGAAAACAGCCACCACAGTCACTATGCAGGCATGCACAGCTAAAGCGTGAGGGCAACCTGAGTAACCAGGCAGTACATTCACACAGGGGGTGCCTAGGCTGGGGGTAGGAAATAAGGCTGCTTCTTTCCAGAGAAATCAATGGAAATTTTGCCACTGACTTCAGCAGGATTACTTTGAAAGCCCATAACTACACATCTATTGGCATGCAGCCTCATGGCTGCTGTAGACAAAGCACTGGGCACATGGGTGTATGCTGGGCGCAACCACTCTGCTGTAGACTGCGGGTGCCCGGGGTCCCGCTCCCTAGCTGCTCCACCGAGTGCCTCCAGGACTGCTGGCTGCAGGAATTCCTGCACGGAATTCAGTGTTCCCACCCGCAAGCAGGCTTCCTCTAACATTTCTTTAAACTATAACTCAGAAGAAAGGTGTTGAGAAGATGACTAATAATGTGTAGGCAGTTTCTCTAATACATCTGCTAGCATAATGCCGCTATGTGCTTGGAGCACAGCTCACAACATCTCAAACTCTGCAATAATGAACCAAAACCCGAAGTTGATCATGGAGAAACAGCACTGGTAAATCTACAAACTGATCTGTCTAAATTCATGCATCACTCATGATCATTGCATGAATATTGTGAGCATGAATCTGTCACCACAGTTTCCAAATAATTCTTTTTTCCATGGGCTGAACCACAAATCCTGGCACTGAACAGCCCTGACCTTTGGGATATTAAACATTCACATCAACATTTTTTACACTAATTTTTCTTGAGCTGCAAATTTGTGTTTGGAAATTAGCTATATTCTGAAAAGCTGCCAATCTCTAATTTCCTTTCTTCCTATGAATGAATATTTTGATTGCCCTAAGGCAGCCCCTCGGACTGTGGCACACTGCTGTGTTATCTGTTTCTAAAAGAAAGCTCCTATCTACGGAGAACAGAAGAGAAAAATGTTTCTCATTGGGGCAAATATGAGCCTTTACCAGTAATAAATGTTTGCTTATATGGCTTGTATTTCATAAGTCACCAATTACTTGTAGGACAATGGGCAGGGGTGAGTGGAAGCACGTTCTGAATGCAAATGAAAACTTCATATGCAAAAAGCATTACTGAAATAAGTCTACATTCTGAAAGTGGAATTAGTTTAGACATAACTACTCAAGAAAAATTCTTTTCTGTTTTGTGTTAAATGCATTTTTGAGAAGCAATATCCATCCACCTGCATAAGCTAGTAAAACTTGAAATGCTATTATCACTGTAATCAGGAAGCCAAAAAAAAAAAAAAAAAGAAAGAAAGCAAGAAAGCGTATTGTACTAAAGAAGTAGATATCAGTCCAAATATTTCATCCTTGCCTGAGCTGTGCTGTGAGTGGGAGTCATCAGGCTCTGTGAAACATTTTTAGAGTGTTTTTGGAGTTTTAGAGTTTTACTTAAACACCAAAAAGCAATTACACTCTTTGGAAAACAAAGGAAACACCATCATGGGATAAGAGGTGAAAGAAAATGAAGGGGTGAAAAAGGGTGGTCTCAAATAACTAATCCTCTGGCAGTTCAAAAGAGATTAGGGACGTTGCTTTCAGGGAAATTCTGCACTATGCACTTTCTGCAAACATGGCCATGCACACTTCATTATTCTTTTTGCTTTTAATTTATTTAACTGTAGGAACTTATCTATCTCCAGTTTTCTTGGCAGGTAAGTGGATATTTATTGCTGTTTTGAAAGTTGTTCCAGCTAGTAAAAGCTTTTCTTTTATTAAGATATTTTATTAACTAAGATCTCAGATGCAGAATAAAGGAAGAGGTACAGCTAACGTTGAAGTAAGTGATACTCTAAGCATCAGCTCCAGAAGTTTGGAGGGATGATGATTCTGCAGCTCCATAAATATAGGCCTCATTGGCCTCTTTCCAAATACCAAAATTCCAGATGCTCCGCTTGTTATTTCAGCTTCAGACAGCGTCATCAGGAAGGAGGTGTGACAAGCTAAAAACCTAAGTCTTTCCTGGAGAGGGAAGATTTCAGCCTTTCCTCTATGCAGTACAAGACGCAGGGAAAAACTTGATGGGACCGCACTTCATTTCTCTGGCTCGCAGAACTCTGACACAGAAGAACCTCTGTCATTCTCCAGAATATTAATGATGTCCTTTGCATCTGAGATGAAGCATTGCTTCGTGTTCACACAAATGTTGTGGGATCCACACAAAATGGTCAGAAATAACAGAAAATTATGAATGAATTACCCTTCAGACTGAGCTTGGCTTCTCCAGGTTAGATTCCAAAAATGCCTGAGGAGAATTGTAGTTTGCTGGGTTATATAAACCATACTGCCAATATCCTTAACCTTGCAAGATCCCTTAATTTAAAATATCAAATGACTGCTTGTGCCCTCCTGATTTACATTTGATCTTTGTAATTAACCTTTTTTTTTTTCTCTTGGCAGAGTGAATATTGAAAGCTAAATCCTAAAAAAAACTCACAAACCTCCCAGACAAGGGAAGTCCAGCACTCTTTAGAGACATGTAGGCACTTCAGCACATCAGACTCACCTCTCCCTTCCAATGAACATTTATATCCTTCTAAATGTCACTCTTGGAGTAACCAGAAAAAATGTCACAGAAGATAATGTGCCTCGTGGACATCAGGCAATAAAAAACATCGTTAGGTGCAGTGGCAAATCAGTATTCAGAACATCATGGAAGCACTTCATATACTTCTTTTGTGAAACAGTTGCCTAGAATCTCCAAAGACAGCAACTGTTTGGAGTGCAATGATGGAATAATTTTTTTAATCGCTTGCTTGAAAGGAAATGGGAAAAAGGATTGAGCAGCACCAAATTCTGCTTTTTAATCTTTGATTTGAGTGTATTATCAAACTATTTCTTTTCTTTTTTTGTCCCCATTGCCTTACAAAGAAATAATTACCACAGAAGGTTGTATTCAGAATTATAATAGATATTAGAAAGATCAATATTCACTAAAAAATGTGAAGCATCACCGGGATGTTCAGTAGCGTCCCTAATATTGTCACAGACAAGCTGTATGCTTCACTTGGTGGTCCTGGTGCTGTTAGAAATAGGCCTCCACCTTTCCAATGCAGCTGTGATTTCAGGAAGCTTTGCTGATGCACTCAGAGCGCAGTCTCTGAATTGAAAAGTTCTGCACATCCCACAATG
Source organism: Penelope pileata (assembly GCA_013396635.1). Classification (NCBI taxonomy): domain Eukaryota; kingdom Metazoa; phylum Chordata; class Aves; order Galliformes; family Cracidae; genus Penelope; species Penelope pileata. Next base: position 1,356,684 of record WBMW01004678.1, read on the forward strand.
AGAAACAAAACCAGATTTTGTGTGTCTGCTTCCAAATCCAGTGGTATTCTAATGAGAGGCATGTCAGAATAGCTGATTAGGGTAAAGACCCATAAATCATGACTAACCTGGTTGAATCAGCTCTTCCCTGCAGGCTTGTAAGAAGACAGAATTTTATCTGCTTCTTAGAGAGCCAGCCTAGGAGGCATATCATATCAGCTTTATAAATCCATGCTGAAGCATGAGAAAGAATAATGACAGTAGGCTAATTATCACTGTAACATTGGAAATGCAACCCTCCCTCCTCACTGTAAGAAAAATAGTTGACTTTCTGCTACATTTATCAAAGATTTTAAGCCATGCACCTCTGATAGTATACCACTTGGCAAGAAATCAGTGGATGAACAGATCAAGTAACTGTGTATTTAATGGGAAAAACATAGTTGTGAAATTGTTGTTGCCACTTCGATGTAGATCTACATTTAATTAATTGTTGATATTTGCATCTTGTGGGTAAGAACAGGAAAATGCTAGGAGATATTTAGAATCTGATGAAATGAATCAGAAGGTGCTGAAGGTGCTGGACAATGTCATTGCAAGGTCATTTCCAATTGCTTTGAAAGGTCATGGTCAGGGGAGGCTCCTGAGGACTGGAAGAAATCAAATGTCACTATCTTCAAGAAGGACAGGGAGGAGGATCTGGGGAACTATAGGACTGTCAACCTCAATCCCTGGGAAGGAGATGGAACAGATAACCCTGGAAACTATTTGTAGACATATTAAGAACAAAGCGAATGGAAGCAGTCACCTTGAATTTGTGAAGAGGAAATCATAATGCTTGATTAATGTGATAACTTTCTACAATGAGGTGATTGGCTCACAGGCTGAGAGACTGTCATGAAATTGAACAAAACAAAATGCACAGTCCTGCATCTGGGGAAGAATAACTCCGTCCACCTGCATCAGCTGGGACTGACCAGGAGGTGGGCAGCTATGCAGGGAAGGCCCTGGGCATCCTGATGGACACCAAGATGAAGATGAACCAGTAACGTGCGCTTGTAGGGAAGGCAGCCGGCTGCATCTGGGGCTGCATTAGGTAGAGGGTTGCGCCACCAGGTCACCCTCCCCTCTGCTCAGCACTGCTGAAGGCACATCTGTAGTGCTGCATCCAGTTCTGGGCTCCCCAGTACAAAAAGGACATTGACTTAAAGGAGTGAGTCCAGTGAGGGGCCAAGAAGACGATTAAGGGCTTGAAATGTCTGCAATATGAAGAACGCTCAAGGCAGAACTTATCAATACATATAAATACATGATAAGAATGTTTAAAGATGATGGAGTAAGATGACAGGACAAACTCCGATACAGGAAATTCCATGTAAGCACAAGAAAAAGGTTTGTTTGTTTGTTTGTTTGCAGCAAGGGTGGTCAAAAACTCTAACAGATCGGTCACAGAGGCTGAGGAGTCTGCATCCATGGAGATGTCCAAAATCTGATAACCTGATAGGACACAGTCCTGAGCAGCCTGGTAGAGGCTGACCCTCTCTGAGCGGTGGAGTTGGAGTAGGCAAGCTCCAGAAGTGCCTTCCAACAAAAGCTAGCCTGCAACTATGCATTTAGGAGACCATGGGAGACTGATGAAGGAGAGAAATAGAATGATAAAGGACAGACTCTGTGACCCTGACTCTGCACATAATTCCACCATAATCAATGAGGATACTTGAAATCAGTGGTGCTACTCATGATAAATGAGAGTGGCTTTACTGTTTCAAGAATTATACTCAAGCATCCTTAAGATTTGTAAAGCCACCAGCAGCAGTAAGTACTTAAAAGTAGAGTATATCCAGCTTTTTCGTTTTGTTATTATGACATCAGAGCTGTTCAGCAAATTCACTCTGCTAAATACGTGTTATCCCCAAAAGATAGCATGTTACACATCATGGAGCTGAATTCGATCTCTGATCAAGCTCTTGGGCAATGATGTTTAGACTCCAATGATCTGTCTCTCTCGGTCACTCCAGTAGTCGTTAGAATGAAAGCAACAGATGACAAATCAGCATTTTCTGACAACAATCTCAGACAGATTTTTTTTGCTCGCTTGCTTTACATGGAAGGCATAGTCTTCTTCAAAGGCAGGCAACATGTAGAACTTCAATGGGGGAAATCAAATAGCCACACCTCTGTGTCCACACCTGAACTGTTAAGTTCAGAAGAAAAGCGAGGTGTCCTGTATCTTTCAGGATGCTGTAGAAGCAGAAGGATAAAAAAGGAAATACTCTGTCAAATCAACAAGGGAAGACATTTCATTCAGCATGGGTTGCAGCATAACAGCCAGATCTACAGGAAAACATAATTAAACTACACAACCAAATGTAGGTGTCTTCAGAGTAATCACAACAATGATACAGCAATGGCAAAAAGATCCAGGGAGAAGCCATTTGGCCACAGGGAGGCAATCCAAAATAAAATCAACCTAGTTCTAATTTATGTTTGTTTTAAATGATCTCTTTCATCCAGAGAGACAATCACTGATGATTATGACATTAAAGAACTAATGACCACGATACTAAAGAAAATACCCCAGTGTGACGATATGGGTGGGAGATAAATTCCTTCAGTATTTGCCTTCATCGACAGCATGAATGGAGCAGACTCCTCAGAGCAATAGTGTGGTCTGTTGCTATGCCCTCCATCTCAGTGAACACTGTTGCCCTTAACAGCCAGGTAGGCTGAGCAAAGCTACAAGGACTCCATCTACCCCTTAAAAAGTCAGTGGCAAAATCAATGCCAAATTCAGAGGCAAGATGTACTAGTCCACAAGCCACAAAACACAGTGAAATATATGAGCTGTACAGGAGCTCTTAAGAAACTATTCCACTGATGGGCTCCATTTGCCCTCATTTAAATCTCCGGTAACCATTACAAACCAAGGTGTTCAAGATGCTGTAAAAACAAATAGGACTTATGGCAAATTCTGAATCAACAGGTGAAATTAAAGGATTCCATTCTAAAAAATATTACCAACAGAATTTCTCAATATATGTGGACAGGAGTGGAGATATTACAGGAAGACAGAAGGTGACTCCAAAAATGTAACAGCTTCCTAGAGGATAAAGTAGCTAAAAGGAGGATATTTAATCTCAGTGAGTTAAAATAGATGTTTTAAATACGTTATTTCCCCATTTTATCAAGAGCATCTATAGATTATGTAGTTAAGATATAAACCCCAAAATCAATTATGACATCTAAACTGCAGCCATTTTGTTTAACATTGCAAATATTTGAAAGCTGTACCAGTCTAGATTGCATTTGAAATGTAAAGTTTTTGATTAAAGCAGGTAATCGTTAGCCTCCCACTGCTATCAGTGAGAATTCATCTTGCTTATGGTGCCAAAAGGGAGCTGCTGATGCTTCTCCAAATCTGCACTTTTACAATTTTTTTTTAAAAAGAATTGTACAGTTATGTTTTGTTACAAAACTCAGGAGATCTTGCATTCTTTTTTTATTTCTAGCATGGTTCTAAATAGCTGAGCAGTCCTTAGACATCCATGCTGAAGTTAGGACTGTAGTCCTTGCAGCACTCCCTACTTCTAATGATGCACGCTCCCTTTTCTGAAGGGCTTTCTATATAGTTACACTGAGGAGACAAAGAATAAGTGAGACTGCAGGTACATTTACAAACGAAAAGTGAAACAAAAAGGCTGCATTTTCTAATAGAAATGGTAGAGTCCCAGGAAAACAGAAATGTAGGCTTTCATCACTGTCAACATCCTCAGGTCTCCTTGTAAAACATAGGCTTAATAATTTGGCCAGGTCGCACAGACACCCATACCCAAACCACATCCTACGTCAGGTCAGAGCCAAGACTGTCTTAAATGTCTTTGTCACATAAACCTCATTTGTAAATGATTTCTTTGCAAATATTTTTTTTACTGGATTGCTACAGGTCAAAACCAGAGGTAATAAGCATGTATTCCTTCAGTTTCTTCCCACTAGTGCACTTGTTGTCAATAACACAACCAAAACCCTTCTCTAGAAAATGCTACGAGGAACTTGCAAGAGCTTAGACTTTCAGAATCTTCAAGTGACTTAACGAAAAAGAAGAAAAAAAAGGAAAAAAAGGAAAAAGAAAACAAAGGCTAACACTGGAGGGGAGATATAGGTCTAACTCAAAGAGCTGCCCCGTGTTACCTTTGCCCTCTTCAGAGCTCGGACAGACTGTCATCCTGCGGTGTCTACTTTTCTCTGACTAATCTGAAGCAACCAATGTTCTCTTCTCCTAGCACTTGTCTGCTGTACTGCCTAAAGTCTTTGGGCCACAAACAGCCTCCAACAACAGACCAGCAGAGTGCAAGCACAGCAGCAACCTCATCTTCCCTGCAGCTTCCAGACACTGCTGCAGAAATCACTGAGCGTTTGCACAAATCCTCTCAGCTGTGGAACAGCTCCCAGACACTGCTTGAGTGATCAAGAGCACATCTTCTCTCTGCCTCACACTTGCCATTGAATGTGCTACACAAAACGCAGCACAGCCATGTAACTGAAGAATACCACGTATTAACTTCATGGGGATTAAATAATAGGTGGATCCCACAGACCGTTTAAGAAGCTACAAGAAGCATTCTCCAAACCAATAACTGCACATTAAGAGATCTCACGAGACATTTGTATATACTGAGAGTAATTGAAGCATCCAATGGACAACCATACACAGCTGTCTGCAGCACGAGTTCGTCCTTTGTACCAAAGCTGCATGTACCTGTACAAGTCATTAAAAGATAGAGAAACTGTAGTTAAAACAACTCCCTACATCCTAGAAAGACAGCTAATACAACCCATATCTCAGCTTTCAGCCGGCACGCTACACTCTTGTTTTTTTTATTTTTTATTTTTTTAAACACAGCTCATTCTCAACAACTTCATAGTTGCAGATAGCTCATATATGTAATTTCAAAATACTTATTTTTCAAGCCTATTTTTTTTATGCAGAACTTTTTTTTTTTTTTTNTGTAAAATTTTTTTTTTTTTTTTTTTTTTTTTTAGGAAAAAATTGTCTTCTGGGAAGACGAGCTATCAGAGTGCAAAAACTGATGAAAGCTGATGGTTCATCTTCCAAGGGGAGGAGATGGAGCAACTACATTCAGCTGAGTATCAGGAAAAAAGATGTAATGACATAAGGCTGTTTATTTACACTACAAAATAAAAATGCAGGAGATTAAGGGTAACTTCTTACCTCAATAAACACTTTAGTCCAGGACAGCTCAGATTTGCTGGCATGATGCCAGATAGCATTTATTTACTAGGGATTTTCAGAAAAACAAATTTTGGGTGGATATAATACAGTCTTGTGCTTTCATTTGTGATCTGGTTGACTATAATCAGATTTGTGTAACAGTGATATGCTCTTACCTATTGCAAAATAAGTCATTATTTCATATGCAGACTATGTAAAATGAGCAGAGCTAAACATTTTGGCTTGCTCTGTAGGTTTTGGCTTTAATAATCTGCTATTGCTCTGTTTCAGATAAATTGCTCAGCAGTATATACATTTAGAAACTAAGCTACATGAAGGAATCATAAATTGCCTCAATTTGCTCAGCATATTTTTTCCTTAACCCAGAAAATTCCCTCTGCAAATATTTCTACATGGAGGTATTCCCTTTGCTCTGCTGTGCTGTCAGCATGGAATGGTATAGAGCCTTTTCCCCACAGCAGAATGCCAGTTAAAACACTAAACCAGTGCCAGAACATACAGCCAGCTGGGTCCTCAGTCTTTGCATCCCTTTACTGAATAAATGCAGCTGTTATTTTTTACTCCTGGTTGCATCATAGCTTGTTTAGATCACCCAGTATCTGCCAAGTACTGAAGGACCACAGGCAAAAAAAACATGGGGTTAATTAAATAGCCAGTCAAGAGTGGAGAGCAATGTATAAAATAACAAAACCTGAAAACACATCCATAATTATTTCAGAAAAGCACTTAAAAATTGTTACCTGAAAAACTAAGCGGGAAAATATGATCATTAGGAAGTAAACAGATACGTGTCATTATTCAAAGCAGATTAATCTGACTTAATTTTGGCTATGCAGTGGATATTGCATGTCTTCCATTACTTTTCACATTCTGAAAATATCAGATAAGATTTTGTTATTTGAGAGGATTTTTGTACCTTTACTTCCAGGGCAAAGCTTAGTGTCTGCAACATACATTTGCTACACTGTACTTGCCCTTTGCACTAGTGGGTTATTTGTTTTCCTTACAATTTAAACATCACTTGACTCTACTGCCTGGTATTTCACAGGGGACTGCATTAGGCCAGCATGCTTTATCTCAAAGAATTTCATGCTACACTGGCATATTTCTGGTTGAAGGTGTTAGATATCCATTTAATAAATATTTTAGGAATCCAGGAAGGGTTCCACTCTGTTTTACAGTCTTGTATTTTCTTTTCTTAACACACTGTTAGGAAACCACAACATCCATTTCTCTCAGCCAGCCTTCTCCAGGCATAGAACAACCCCAATGGCACTGAATTTCAATTTCAGTAGAGATGGGAAGAGTACCTGAGAGACTAAAAAGTGCTGATGGCAGCAGAGCAAATTTATCATCAAAAGCACTTTTAGCATGCGATGCCAGGCAAACTTTGTGTCAGCCACATGGCTGCTGGAGCAATGCAGCTTGCTTTATTAACAGCATGCAGTCAAGAATCAGCACATCAGCACTTTTCTGTTTTCTTTTCACTCCCCAGCCTGCAGGGGAGCCTTTACATTGATCTGCAAGTGAGGTTTTCTCAGTTATGAAACTTGAGCAGCAAATTGCATCATTTACAGTAGAATAGTAGAGCTTGAGAAAAGAAATAGAAGACATCCCTACTCTGACTTAAAATCCCATCTCATGTTGGCCAAAACCACCAAACTGATATAATGATACTAGTAATGATATTAGCAAAGACTACAGAAGTAGCCCAAGGCTAGAAACAGATGGCCATGAGTTCTTCGAGGCAATCTCTATGTCCCACTCTTGCTCGTGTACAGACCACAACAGCAAATGTGCCTAAGCAAGTTGTCCATCCAGATTAGCTTGCCCAACTTGTAGTCATTGGGAGTTACTTCTGTAATTATTCGTCACAGTCTCTAAACAGAGCCATGCTGTCATCGCAGCACTGCATTGTAAAGTTTATCATCAACTTCAGTCAAGTTATGCACTAGGCTGTACGTGTGCATATCTTACTGTTCGTCTATCATGCATGAAAAAACTTTAGGTGACATTAGTCTGTTGTGCATGGTTCAACAAAACAAGTTTAATACTCTAATTAGTACTGTGAGAACTACCAGTGTTTATGGTAGGATTGGCAGCTTACACAAATTACTCATTTCCCCCTGTGAAAACTAGCAGCAGTCCCTACAAGAAGTGCTTTACTGGCAGCAAAAAAAACCTCATGCAGCTGCCTCTGAGCAGTTTATGATCTGTGATGTTGCTGCCTCAAAATTCAACATAATTTTCATATAGAAGGTAATCAAGCAATTTCTTCTGAAGGAAAAAAACAACCCACAAAACCACCACTCAATACACTGGTGAAATAACTCTGTTGCTTATATCATGAGAGAGTTTTCTCCTGTGAGGGAATGTATTCACAACTTCATTTTCTCTACAGAGAAGATGCATACTTCTGTGGTAATTTCAGTGTTTGAACTCAGTTCATATTCTGTCCCTCTGACGTTTCACAGATCAGCACAACAAAAAAGGTATGGATCCTTTGATCCTGGAGAAAACATGTCAGAGCTGAAAAGAAGGCCCTTGATAAGTATGAATCCAGAGTGACCCAGCGATTTCAGTTTGAAACAGGAGCTGCTAGTCATGCAAAACTGACACAGTTTTAAAAGCAGATCTATATTTCATCTGAAGAAAGAACCTTTACATTTGGGATGAGGGCCATCATTCATGATTATGAACTCGAGCTGTCCTTTCCCCTTATTCTCCTCCCTTCCCACAAACCAATCTCTTTTGCAGTGATGCTGCTTTTACTGCAGTATAAACCCAGCATCATATACAACAAATAGTAGCTGGATGCAAAGTACCGCTATTTGTCATACAAAGAACCGCCATGCTGTTTGACTTAGGTATGTCGAAAGATAATAGTCAACAAGGAAGTAAAGTTTTGCGACTGAAATCTGAAGTCAGCTCTACAAAGCGTGCAGCGACCACTTACAAACCTGTGGGCCTTCAGGTGGGTGAGTGCATCCAGCCTACACAGACAGAATGGCTTTACACAACAAAAGCAACTTATTCTCAACAAAGAATTCCAACATTTCCCAAAACACTGCTAAGCACCACTAACTGGAAACCCATGCAAAAGACCTAGGACTGGATCACAATTAATTGTGTACTAATTTAAGCACCCCAAAAGTGGAGAAATTTGTACAAAGTCCACTCTGATCCATTAGGAAATCAAACCCATGCAAAAAACTGTATATTTAGAGTACGTACCAAACACATATTCTTTTATTTCAGAAGAACATCATGTTACCGTGTAATTTGTTTCTTTCTTTGAGATTAAGCCACTGGACACACACATTATACAAAAGAATATCTATTGCCTCAAATGTCTTCCCAACCTGGAAAAAGGTGTTGGAAAGCAAAATTTTCACCACAAAATGACCAATACATTACACACTGCCATTTTTTGATGCAAATGCAAACAGAAATCCCACTGCACTATCCTGCAGGGCTACCAAGGCCATATTCCGACACAGCAAGTCACAGAATGCAGATGCCCTTCCTGTAGTAGAATCACATGTCTTACAGCCCACTAAGGTGTTTTTCCTCTTTCCACAAACAATCCAAGGACATTAGATAGTACAGCTCTGAAATAAAGCTTATTTGTCAATAAAATTAGGAGGATAATTAAAGAAGCATCATATTTTATTAATGAAAGAAACTACTAAAAAGCAGCAAACAATCATGGATGTTCTTCATGATGGGAAGCTTTTTCTCCTTTCATAAATCTCTCTTCTACTGGAGCAAGACTGAAATCCAGACTGCTAGAATACTTGCGCAAAATGACACTGTTTTCTCTACAGATCCACAGGAACAAGCATTAACCTAATTCACAATGTGAATCACTACTGTGGTCACATACATGTTAGTGTTTGTAAGCCACATAAATCTCTAGAGAGCTCATCTGCACATTATGTTAAAATCTGGAAGTGTTAGTTTGAGTACTAATTTTGACAAAGCTTGAGTTCTCATCGGCATTTGCCAGAGTTACAATGGCACAATGTGCTGTTGTAAGCTTAGTTTAAGAAGTGCAGAGATGCTGGAGACTCGGACAGAGGTATGCGCAAAGGCTGTGGGCTAAATTCAATACTGCTGTGCTACTAGCTGGGACCTGTTTTTCACAGCTGTGGCCGTTTCTGCATTAAAAGAGATGAGAGAATGCATTGGTCAACAGAAGAAGAGCAAGCAGTGAAAGGAAGGATGCAGCCACTTAAAAAATGATTTTATTTGGTCTACATACAGTACTGGGTTAAACTATACCCTCTTAAAGACTTTGCCCACTTCAGTCCACCAACTTGTGTACATTCCCTGAATGTTTTACTCCACATTCAATGTTAGAAAATACTTCCATAGAAGTAAATAAATAGGAGACTGGAGTTACAGACTGAGCCCGCCTCTTCTCAGTGGTCTTTGCCTGACTGAGAAGCACGTATTGTTAAGAAGATTCATTATGCCCTAATTATTCAGTTCCCATTGACATATTACCTGCCTCCCTAATCCTAATGAGGACTAATGAGGCAAAATATTTGGCTTTGATGTTTACTTTTCTGTTTATGGAAGCTGTCCTTCATTTTTGTTTTTCTATGAGATGCTGACATTTGTTTTGACAATAATGACTGTAAATCTGTACAGGTCAGAACAATGTAGCATCCAGATTTGCATCTCATACACAAGATTTCGGCAGCATCTTGCCTTTTGTCAGTGCCTGAATTAGTGCTCTCTCCCCGCTATCTCAGCACACTGTATTTTGCAGCTATCCTAGCTCAGCTTGACAAAGATGGATACCCTAATTTATGTACAGGGAGGGAAAACTATAAAGGAATTTCTCCTTCCAGACAGGATATCAGAATAGCTACTAAAGTGAATTTTCCTCTGAATTCAGTAACTTGTTATGCATTGATCAAAACCCAGGTGTCACATCACACCATCGATTTCAAAAGACAATTTTGCTTAAAATTGAGGACCCAATGTGGACCCATAGCTGTGTCACAATTCTCTGCCCTCCCTTAAAGCAGGTCATTTAAAACTGAAGCTACCACTCAGCCTTAGGTTTTCAATTATTCCTGCTCACAACCTCTCTGGCATAAGAGACTTTCTGTAGAGAGAGAGAAAAAAAACACATTAAATTGTCAGTCTTACAAACTTCCAATTACCTTCCCTAATAAGACGACACAGAAGTTAATACCAGCTTTAGGTATACATAATCACATCGATGTGGAGAGTGTGCAGAGCAGAAGGTGATCTTGTATTTGGTTTTCCTTTCTGTGATGTAGTTTATCGACTGATCATTGCCCACAAGCAGCATAATTGTTTTCAGATTTTCATCTGAAGAGTAAGATTCAGACTATCTGCAGCTTAACAGCTCCCCCATATAACAATGCGCCGGTATAGATAAAGACTGTTTAAGCCTGATGCATCCCTGAACACAGAAAATGCATAAATTTGCATCAGCCACAGGACCTGTCTGGAGAACAGCTGCCAGAATGGCAGCAGAAGAACCATTTCACCTCGTAAATTCACTGTACAAACTGGAAAGACAGGTGAAGATAGCAGAGAATATCTGGTTATTCTATATATATGGAATTTGCAGTAAGCAATTTTTCTTCAGATTGCCACTTCGATTTCTGTCCTCAGGCATATCCTGTGGGAAGAGCATTAGATGGCTCAATCTCAACATCAACAAGGTCTGCTTTAATCTACAGTAATAGAAGGAAAAGAAAGAAAACTTAGGGGCTAAGAATTAACATATCCTCAAGTGCTCGTGGTCTTCCCAGCTCCAGTTTCAAATAAGTTAGTGGGATAAAAAGAAGGCAACCTCTGACCTTACGTCCCAAAGGCCAAAACCTCCATGTAAACACTGGATTTCCAGCTTTCAAAGGTCTTTTGCAGAATCTTTTTTCTTGTTCTGGAGGAAAAAGACACTGGGGAAATTGTCACTGTTTTCTAGAGATCACAGTATTTTACCTATATAGAGAAGCTTTGAAGAGGCTGAAAGTAGTCAAGAAGTCTCAGTAGGGAGGCTGAAACTTGTTGGATTGTAAGCAGACATTCAGAGACCATGAAAGCAGTTGGAAAAGAGCCCCTTCTTGCTTCCTATCTTGAGCAAAGGATCACTACACCACATCTAGCAATTTCTTGAAGGGGGCACTTGATAAAGAAGTAACACAACTGTTCATTGTGTACACATGCAGCTCTGACCAAACCAGGTCAGCATGAGCCTCACAGCTCCCATGGGGGGTCAATTCACTGCCTTTCCAGCTACACCTTGTGTGCTGAATGAGGCCTGAGGGCTGGAGCTAGGGCCTCGCTGCTCTACACAGCTCCTCAGTTCACAATCTGGGATGTCCGTGTTTAAAAATCTCTGGCTGCATCGCCTGCCCAACTAAAAGGGACACGCAGCAGAGATTTGCCTCAATAGTTTATGTGGAAAGTAAAAGGCCTAAGAGCAATTCAATGTACATTATTATTGGTGGATACAATTTCATTCCAGGGCAATTTTCAAAGTCCAGAAATTTGTCTTTATTTGCAATTGAGATGGAAACAGACCTTTTCTAACATTTTAAATGAAATAGAAAGTGTGTCAAAACATCACTTCTGATCTGAAATCTGAGCTAAATGATTGAGGAAAGAAGTGCTTGCACACGGATTATCTGACAGCCCAGCAATGATTTGCAACGGGGCAGGTTCTGGGATTGAAACTGCTCCTGATCAGCAGAGCTGAACACGGAATTTCTGCATAACCATGAACCTCCCGCCCTTTTTCACCACTGAAAACATCCCTTCTGTATTCAGTAAGCATTTTGGTTTTAATAATATATCATTCAAAATGTACCAGTTCTCTAATTTAGTCATCTTGTTTGAGTTCCCCATAATGAAGACAGCATGAGAGACAAACCCTTCAAAAACCCCTAGGAGGTGTGTCAGCAAACAAGAACCATATAACTATAGTTGGTGGCGCCTCCAGACTGAAATTCCTCCATACTGAAGTTCTGAGCCAATAATTGGGTGCTGCCAGTAGGAACTGTCAGCAGTAGTTATGGAAGTTTGATTCCCAGCTGGAGAAGCTAGAATAGGACAGGACTTTTCACCGAAGTCCTGGTCTGAAAACCTTTAAAACTGCTAGCAGGTGGTCATTGGGAGATTAAATAATCCCAGCAGTTGTATGCTACTGCTCTTGATAGACACAGAAGTACAAGATGTGTTAGCCATCATGCCAACTCCATTTGTGCTCTAAGGTTTGGTAAAGCCAACTAGTAATTTTTTATCCTTCCAAAAACAGATGGCAAAAACCAACATGATGATTCTCACAAAGTATGAGAGGTGCAGGTATTATCAATTTTCAATGGGCAAATTCAGGAAGACCAGTTTGTGTGACCTTCCATGCTGATAGAGGAGAAAGATCTCTTAGTTCTCACCTTCCTTTGAAAATCAACAAATATTAAGACCAAATGTGGTTAAAAACCCGCCTGTACATCAGACAATTTTTCGGTTATGAACTGCTGATACATTTGAATCACCTCATCAATCTCAATTATCAGCTCTCACTCACAGCTGCTAGCAAATCTCTAATGGAATTAATAGTGGCAAATAATAGAACTAGTGTGATGCCACATTCTTCGTTGTACTGAAACTGGATGGAAATTACATTTGAGGGAATTAGATTACAGCTCCACAAACAATGAAAATCTCATTGTACAGCAACTCTTACAAGCACCGAACCATTTTCTGGTGGGGTTCCTTTTCTAACCTGTGCATTTTTATGACCATGCAGCCTGCTCCTGTGGTAGGTATACCCGCAGTCATCCAGTGCAGCAACAGCTGTTAACTACATTTATTTATGAAAATGTAGTGAAACAATGTCAGAACACCCCAAACCACCCAAAAGCCAGCAATTGGGCTGATTAAGGAGTTACTACGTGTCTACTAGGCTGATATCAGAAAACCTGAGGCAGGCAATTGCAGACTTAGCGGGAAGTTTCTTCCCAACGTCTCTGCAAGAGATTGTCCCATCCCATAAGGCACCATTTCAGCAGTCTCATTAAGCAATGTCACTGGCTGAAGAAAGCTGCAAAAGGTGTAACCTAGGCCATCCTGTTAAATTCCCACGTCCCTGTTGAAATTCACTGCCATTTTATTCCAATTCCTTTTGGATATCATTTTACAATGATATAATGCACACGCACGGATGAAGTACTTTGAAGAGCTCAGGCTCAAGCCTGACCTCAAGGTAAAACAATTATCCAAATCATGGCCTAAATACTAACAAATACAAAAAGTTCAACACGTCAGTTTTTGCTCTTACTTATGCAATCAGGTGGAAAATGATCTTTTGTGAGACTGCAGAGTTTTCCCCCAGGTGCTCTCTCAGCATTTTCTTTTCTCCTTGAAAAAGCTCATAGAAAAATTCTAACAAAATTACTGCAATTCTCATTATGAAAAGATGGTGTGTGGGAGCAAAAACACACTCTGTTTCTAAATCGAGCTCAGTTTACTTGTTTTGTGTCTAGAGGGGAATAAAAATGAAAGCAAGTAAACAAACAAAAATCAGAAGAATTTTCTTTTTCATTAGTTCTCTTTAGCCAAGCTGACAAGATGAGTCCAGCCAGGCTCTCCTCATCCACTTTTTCTCCTCCACGTTTCTTGTGGGAATACTGATCAAGCAGGAGAATCTTTGAACTTCTTCATGCACCTCTCTCATCTGTGGTTTTAAAGAACACAAACCACAAGTAATCTTAAGCAAAACAAAAGGCTTTTACAACAAATCTACTTTTCTTTTACCCCCTGGTGGAAGCAGGAACACAACATACTCTCTGCTAAAGTAAAAATAAATAAATAAATCTAGACCTGAAGCATCTTTTTCCTGACTGTTGGGATGAAAGAATTGAATCTGCTTTGAGAAAAGACAAGGAACATCAGGACATGAAGAAATTAGCAATAACAGAAGAAATAAGACTTCCTACAGAGAGTACTACTCTTGTGAGAAAGAAAAAACATGCAAAAGAAAATCAAAAAGCAGCATCTAACATCACAAGTAGGGGGAACCACAAACTAAGCTTATGGGACTGTACTCTATGCCTGCATGCTGTGCAAGATCTCGAACAAATGGCCATGGAGACTGCTCTGCATGGCACGTTATACTCAGAATACCACAGTTTGTACTTGTATGATCCAGGGATTTAGAAGTGGGCTTCTTTTTACACAAACTTCTATGTGAAGGATGATATTTTTCTGTCCTGTTATTTTTTTTTGCTTTTTTTTTTTTTTTAGTGCATATTCAGGCCATACTGAAGTTACTCTAGAGGTATACAAGTACAGCCCTGATGAGAATGCAGAAACATGACATAACTTGAATAAATTAGTCTGACAACTGCAGCTTACGTAGATTATTGTACAGATTAAAATATAAAGCTTCACTTCTTTCTGTTACAAACACAGATTGATGTCAGAGGGAAGCAAACTACTGTGCCTCTAGAGTACATTAAGGCTGAAGAGAAAAACGAGGAGGAATACAGATATTATATATGTCTATCAGACATCTGAGATGAATTCTGATTTAGTCAACAATGTAATAGACAGCTTGCTGAATTCTAAATTCAGGCCTAAGACCAGCATTAATAAATGCTCACATTCACAAATGAAAATAAAAGAAAATTTGTTATGAAGCCTTTTCTATGTGTTGGTATTCTGGGAAAATATTAATCTAAGCAGGAAGCAGCCCTCTGAAAACAGCCTTGCCCTCTGTCAGCAAGGTGAACTTCATGTTTTTTCAAGTGGAATTGGACTAGATTACAAAATTCATCCAGAAACGTCATGGTTCTCCCCCCCTCTTGTGGTTAAGCAGCCTTGAGCTTTTTTTTTTTTTTTAATTATTATTCCTTGATTTTCACTAAGGCATTAAAATGATGTATAGTCAACATGTTGAAACATCGAAAAATTAGTTGAAAGCAAGGAAAGGCTTAAGTGGCAGTAAAACATACATCTACAGGAAATGTTTTTACTAGTGGAAAGTATGATTTTTACAGAGATGATTCCTTTTTATTAAAAGGATCACTTGGAACTACAGCATTTCTCTTTACTAAACTCATGATTACTGAACACTGGACCCTATATTGCTAAGCTGAGAAATGGAACTAGAACGACCTTTATTCCAATTCTGACTTTACATCCAGAGTCTTGAATGACTTTGGACAAGTTTTTTCCATCTTTTCAGGCCTCAGTTTCCCTCATCTGGAAGTGAAATTAATGATACTTATTCTCTGCCAAGCACCTCCATATCACTTAGCTTTTGAGATGACATTTCATTAAGTATTATTACCACTACTCTCAGTTTCCAATATGAATTTCAAAAATGAGGCTGAGATGACATTTCAGTAGCAAACTAATTTTATAACAAATTTTACTGAAACATTTAATCTGAGAAGTACATGACAGAGACAAAAGCATATGGTGGAACAAATTGATAGCAAATATACAGACTGAAAATCATATTTGGACAAATCTGTATCCGCTTTTGTATTTGCTTTCAGTAAGCTTTTCAATAACTATTTTATTCGTTCAAATATGTATGAAATATGAATTTTAAATTCATGTGTTCAGTTATTCATTCTAAGTCTCAAATTGTATAATGAACTAAAAAATATCCCATTCTAGCAAACTGATGAAAGGCATCCAATTAGAGGTAAGAAACTTGGGATTATGAGATGTGGGTAATTCCATAAGAAAGAGTCAGTGCTAGCACATTACTTTTGGAAAGAAAGAAGTCCATGACTTATTTACCGTTTCCTTGTAATTTCAGTAAATTTATAATGGAAAATCCACGCACACAAACAGAAAGAGGCAGAAATTAATCTCAAATTACGCAGTTGAAATTTATGGATAAATTATTATAAGGCATTCATTTTTTACTAGTCTGAAAGACCACAGCTTAATATCCTACGAAGAAACAGTTTCCAAGACCTGTGTTAATTACTTGTATGTCCCAATTAGTGTGAACTAGGTTTTATCCCTTTTGAATACACCACCCTCAAGAAAACAGTCCTAGTCACTTGAGAAGGAAGACTATTTTATGCTACTTACCATAGAACTACTATTATTTCATTATAAATAACTGTAGTAATGCTGTCTGCATAATTATTGTGATTTTTTATTAAATACATTTAAAAGGGGAAAAAATATTTTATATTTTCTTGTTCTTTAAAGAGTTAGACATAAAAGCAGTGAGATAGTTCATTAATAACTGGTTTGTTGGAATGCTGGGCAGTGAGGATAGCAAGAAAGAAGAAAGCTCTTGTTGGGAGAAGATTGTAGATTCATAGAATCCTTGGAGTTGGAAGGGACATTTAAAGGTCATCTAGTCGAACTCCCCTGCAGTGAACAGGGACGACTATGGCTCGATCAGGGTGCTCAGAGCCCAGTCCAGCCTGACCTTGAATGTCTCCAGGGATGGGGCTTCCACCACTTCCCTGGACAACTTGTTCTGGTGCTTCACCAACCTTATTGTAGAAAACTTTTTCCTTATATCCAATCTAAATCTCTCCTCTTTTAGTTTGAAATCATTTCCCCCTTATCCTATCACCACACACCCTGCTAAAGCCTGTCCCCTTCTTTCTTATAGCCCCCCCTTTAGATACCAAAAGGCCACTATCAGGTCTCCTCTCTTCTCCAGGTTGAAGATAATCTGTTGATCTACACATTGGGTCTCTCCAGGTCGCTTAGTTTTTGGAAAATAATTTGTGGATTATGACTAGAAATGTGTGATGTGTAGATGTTCGTGTAGTACCTGTATTCCAGATGCATCTGTGATTGCACAGAAAATGCCATAAGGAATCCCTGGGATCATGGGGCTCGTGCTCTTGCCTCATGGTGTAAAAGCGTGTTGTTGGATGGACCGGCTTCTATCAGAGCATGAGATCAGGGTATGAAAGGAGACATCAGTTGATGTCAGCAACTTGTAGAGAAGTTTTGTAGTGAAAACAGTACCCAGTGTACCCTGTGGTAGAACAGCAAGCAAAATGATCTCGTTCAAACCTCCACACGCCAGTTTACTCCTCCACCTTTAATTTCGTCTTCATGGGTCACTTGCCTGTTGGACACTCCTTGCTTCCATCCTCTAGCAAAGGGCTCCTCACAGCCATAGCTCTAAGATAGTCATTCAGCCCAGAAGCGTGAGTGCCATTTCATTAAGAGATGGTGCTGCATTAAACCACGCAAGAATCCTGAGGTCACATTACACGTTTGTATTTTAATGACTTGCATGTCTATACTGCACTCCTACGGAAGAGCCTTAGGGTAGCTCCAAGCAAGATGAAAAAAATCTCCTGTGCCGGACTGTACCCAGGCTCATTAACCTTGCCTCTGAGCGGGGTTAATTAGATCAGACTAAGCCTCCAGCTAACACGGTGACTATTCTGCATTTTGCCATTCACACATGCCCTTGTGATTCAGCTGCATCAGCAAGTGTGGGAATGCAATTTCATAATGTTCCAAAAATGATTAATTTTGCCTCATAGGATCATTCTTTCTTCTTACTGACAGGATAACTAGACAATATTTCTGGGTCTAGTCTACTGATCCTGTGTCTGACTTCAGCCTTGCTCAAGTTAGATTCCTCCTTCCCTATTCTCACTGTAGATAAAGGAGAAAAAATTACCGCAGCACATGTGCATCTCTCCATTGTAGTGACTGAGGCAGGCCAGAAGGACAGCCTCCTGCTCAGCACTAACTTATGTGAGAGGGCTGGTGAGGAGGCAGTACAATTATTGAGGTTTCCATATTGTTCAGTACATTGCAAGTCAGGGCTCTGTAAAGCAGCTTTTATTGTGTAATCCAGTTCATGAAGTGGAAACAACTCGATCAGCTCTCTCGGCCATATCATGCGTCTGATGCAAATGTCCTCGTAAATCTGAACTGGTCGTATGTCTGATACTCCACCTTACCAGAAAATAGGTTGCTTGCACCTGTACACCTCTCTAACACAGTGCTGCGTTGCACCACACACAGCCTGCCACAGGTCATCTTCAGTTACTTACATCAGGATATCGGATTTGTGCACTTGCCTTTGTACAATATATACACATATCCATCAAATATCAAGTGCCAATGAATTGTATTATAACCTCACTTTAATAATGGGGAATTATTAAACTCATCTTCAAGCTCACTATTATTTTCCAGGATTGTAAAAACACAAAAATTATAAACAGTTGCTTCTGTCCCAAAAAAAGCTGTCTCTTATTTTGTTTCGAAGTCAAGAACAACATTCAATTCCTGGTTTAGTGACCTCTTATGACGCTCTGGTATTAAAGCAATCAAGCAAGTTTTAACTGTCGAAGTACTATTGACTACATTGTAGTAATCAGTTTACACAAGGGACTTTTAAGTTTCTGCTGGACTTTGATATGCACGTTTACTCCGGATCCACATAAGGCAATGAGAAAGATTTTGGCAGGAAAATATTTGAGATGTCTGTCTTTTCATTTAAGATTTTTTTTTTTTTTAAATCATTTTTCCTCAATGAATCTCAGGTCCCATAGTTCACTTTATACACGCTGTGCTCTTTCATTGAGCAGCCAGCTCTGGCAGGTTGCTCACAATGGGATGACAGCATCTCAGCTTTATCTCCTGAGAGGAGAGGAGGAGAAGGCTGCGTAGCAATTGTCAGATAGACGATTACACGAAACATTACAAGCATCCACATGGCAGCTGGGGGGAATACAGAAACCCTACGAATGAGAAAAACACCTCTTCAGATTAGCAATTTTCTTATGTTCAAGCCAAGAGAATTATTTAATGTGAGAGAGTTGATTACAGGTAGCAGTATTGATAGGTAATTTCAACCTCAGAGAGCAGAATAAATCCACTCATTGCATATGTGTACATGCATTCAAAGACTTGCTTACTGTTATCTGAGGAAATGACAGTAACAGTTGCAGTTTATTTTCTCTACTGTAAAAAAAAAAAAAAAAAAGACAGACTTAAAAAAAATTAAATGTTCTTTTTTCTTCCTCAGGGATATCACGGGCTTGGAAAGAAAATTTAATTGTTGCATATTGATAGATGACATTCAGATCTTTTCAATCTTTATTCTGTGAGTAAATTTTCCCGCAGCAAATTTCCTCATAATTACAGGCCTGATTAAAGTGAGCATTTCCAGAGTTCTGATAGCTTTGTAAATCACTGTTACTGGCTGCTTCTCTTATGGTGAATAGGAACTCACTTTGAAATGAAGTTGTACTATGCAAAGTGGCTAAACAACAATGTAATTAACATTTATCTGAAGATATCTCTCGTGCTTTAAAGTATGTACATACCCATTCCCTCTTTGTACGCTAGGTATTTGAACAAAATCATTACAAATTTCCACACTAAAAGAACCTGGTAATAACTTCCCTTTTCTTTTCACGCTGCACTGGGAAGATGTGGAGTTTGAAGATACTAAGAAATAAATAAAAAATGAGCTAAGAACCTCAAAACAAACAAAAAGATGTGGTGCTCAAAACCACATATAGCACTTGAGCCAAGATGTTCTTACAGCTGAGTAACATGCTGATGGTTTTTTTGAATGTTTCACACTTGATTTTAATAGGGTACAACATCTTATATCCTGCAAAGCTTGAGGTCAAGGAGTTGTGGTAACGATATGAAGCCATTGACTTGTGTTCAGATACTGTCTGCAGAGTTCCTGTCTGGTCCATCCCCTATTGTGCGCTTGTGCTATTGAAGTACCATGGTTTGCATTCAGCCTTTTGCAATCCTGCTTGCTTCAGGTGAATCCATCAATTGCTCAAAATTACTGTGTGCACTTTCAGAGCACTCAAGGCCTTTCCCTAGAGCTTGTTACCATTTCCAGATGTATTAAGTGCACTCTTTATTTCATTATCCAAGTTACTAATGAAAATACAAAATAGTAGATGATTCAGGATGCAGAAAGCAATGGAAAACAACATTGCTGTTCCTACCTGTGTATGTTGATGCTGTAAGCTAACATCTGTCACTGAGTTAGAAAACATAATGGAAACACAGAATAATGTAACGCTAATTTCATCGCTCAAAAAGCAAAAACCCACAACAGCGTCTGGAAAGCACAAATGAGTCAGTCTTCCAGATACAATAGTATTGCTTTAAGTAACTCTAAATCTTTCCTCAATTATACAGCACGTGATTCAACCTTGGCATTGGTATCAGCCACAGGGAGGAGTCTTTCAGGTAAAAGAACATAGGATCCGCAGTGTGGGGATCCTGCCCTCAAGATCACTAGGAAAGTGCTCCCTGACCACTAGCCAAAAGCATCTGACATCTTTCCTCTGACTGTCAGATGTTAGAGATTAACTTGCCAATAAAATTATTCAGAATATATCTGTGCTTTCTAGAAAAGCTGAACGATAAAGGAGCTACAGAACAGAATTCGTCTATCACTAAAAGTGGCTATTTTGGGGAAATGGAGAACAAACCATTCCTTTCAAGGGAAAAAACAAGGGAAAAAAAAGAGGGGAAAGTTAAGTCTCAAAATTCTTCAGATTTTCTAGGCAACTGAGGACAAAGCTCTCTTTTCTCTCTACTATAATCCTGCTTTGTGCGCATTATATATATATGACAATTCAATATATATGGCTTAACCAAAGCACTTAGTCTACAGGTACATGTAAGAGTGTTAGGCTATTAGAGCAGAGTCTCATCAAAGAAATCAGGGATTAATATCCTTCTTTGAGATTTGACGCTTTTGAAATCCTTTATTACTGACAAATTGCAGAATTTATGATTCATATGGAAAGCTATGATAAACACTACCACTATCATTCATTTTATGATGGCATTAAGAAGCGCACTGCATTGTTTGCATGAGGTACAAGGTTAATGCTACATAACAATTTTATCTGTGTGAAGAAATATGAAGAATTGAAACTGCTTATTGGGAAGTAATTGCTTTGCATACGCAGCTCCTATTCTATCAGAAGTTTCTGGCTATGAACTCCAAGTGCATTAGCCCTGATTCACCCTGCACTGGACCACGAATCCAGCACAATTCTAAAGTGAAGCCAGACACCTGGAAAAACATCAGTTTGCTGCTGTGGGTGTCTCTTCTGACTGGGGGGAAAAAAAGGCCCACATAGCCAGTACCAGCATCGGATTTTGAGACTGGTCCATTCCACTCAGGTCTCTTCTAGCAGCCATTGCACATTTTTGCTGTGCTCCACTGGAGCTTGGAAACAGCCCGAGTTATATTAAACTGGGAAAACATCACTAAATCCCAACAGCACTTCATATTCCAGAAACATATTATCACCTCTATAAAAACTGTGTTGTAATAGGACCACCACTTAAAAAACTCTGCTTTATTTTGGGTGCCTGGAGACTTGTGTGCAAACCAAATACATCTGTCAATTGTCAGTGCAGACCCAAGCCACACATTTGCAGATGACCTACTTGTAACTTGCGCCAGAAATGCAATGGGACTACACTGTCATTCCAGCATTTTTCAACATACAGAATGATGACTGCCACTTGGTGCCCAGCGTCCGTGTCATCTCAGAGCATTTCCAGTCACCTCTTTTTCTGCTCTTTCATGCACAGAAACACCACATCTGCAGCATAAGCCAACGTAGCACAGCTACTTTTAGAAGTGTGACAGGAATACCAACCCTAATGCTGCTCCACTTCAGATTTAGTTAAAAATTCTTACTTTGTTATTTGTAAGAGTACACCAATGGAATTGTCCCATTACTAGTTACCATCTGATAATATGTTAACTTGGAGATGCTCCTGCAATTCTCCAAAGTCCTTTTTGCAAATTCCACTTCTTGTCCAGAAGCTGCTAATCCTGCACTCAAGATTTGGCCAGCAGCTCTTACAAATAACTCCTGGTTCAAGGGTCTACTTTCTGATTTTCCTTTCTTGATACTTGCAAGAGCTGTACTCTTCCCCAAGAAAACCCCACACATTTGATCCAAGCTCCCACTCACTCCCCTGTTTATTGCTGCACCCACTGCCAGTTATCCTCAATAATAAATGAAACTAAAACAGGAAACAGGAAAAACGGATGTGGAAAGGTGAGTTCACAGAAAAAGAAACAAGAAAATAGAGCAGAAGGAAATATGTACAGACTGCATAGGTTGCTGGTGTTATAAGGAGCTGGGCAAGAGAAGATTGCAAGAGCAAATAGGTGAGGGAAGGCAGGCAGATGTGGGACAAATTGCACAGCTTAGCAGACTAAGAACAGAGAGATAGGGCTAAGCAGAGATGAACGCACATGACAAGAGACAGAAAATCTAAAACCAAAATAGCAGCTATTGCTATAGCCCGAAATACTGTCACTAGTGCCAGCCAGGGAGTCCTAGTAGCAAAAAGGACAGATTCAAACAAGAAGAAAAAAGGAAGAATCACGTGTATAAATACATCACAAAATTCCCAAGATAAAATCACTCAGCAGCCTACCATTGCCGTTTCTTAGTAATCGTTTGCTAAAAATGAATACAGTAAGAAGAGGTGTGATATTTCTGGAGGACAGATCTGGCTCAGCATGCCCGAGCATCTGATCCCACTGTGCCACAGAGCCACCTGAGATGTGCTGCATCTGCCACAGCCACGTGTGGACCAGAGAGCAGGAACTGCAGGCTGCTGCCTGCCGAGGAGCTGGCCTCCTAATTCAAACGTTACTGAGCCAGATGGAACACCATCATTAACTGAATTTTGGTATTCAATGGAAAAACTGAAAAGCTTCCTTGTGTCACCAGAGCAATAAACTATACAAGTTCCCTTAAAAAGGTCCCAAGCTTTAATTCAAGGCAAAATCTCAGGTTATTCAGTTCTGAACAGAAAGTATCAGACATCACCTCAAATGTTGTGTGCAGCTCTGGGCACCAAAACACAAAAAGGATGTTAGGGTGCTTGGAAGCATCCCGAGGAGGTATCAGGGCTAAGGCATGTCCTGCGGGAGAGGCTGAGGACACAACACACTAGCTTTTTGACCAAAGTTGACCCAGCAGTGCTCAGGCAGTTAGACTTGATGATCTGTGAAGGTCCCTTCCCACCATACTATTATAGTCTGTTTAACTTTTTGGTCCAAAGTCACACCAACGTAGGGGGTTCAGAGCAATTCCTCCTCTTCCAGAATAAAATTCTTCCTGAAGGAGAATGTTTAATGCAGCCTGTGGAAGGCTTCATTTTTATCAGGGTGCCTAGGAACTCGGCTGCTACAGACCTTGCCATAACAAGACTCTGAACAGTGGCAAGGAAAGCTATCTCAGCCTTAAAGGAGCACTTAGCCTTTTCCTGACAAGGTCATCCAAAATGAAAAACCACTGCCTGAGGATTGATTAAATGACCACTTAATTAGGTAGGGGGATCTACTGACAGCATCCGAGTGCACTGGGAAAGAAAAAAAAAAAAGTGTGTCTAAAGTACTTGAAAAAATGTGAAATCTCTCTTATTTCTGAGATTCCACATACAATACATCCATGGCAGAAAAAGGTATAAGGGCAGGCTTGAATTATTTATGATTTTTAGAACAGCTTTAGAGAATAAGATGTTTCAGTTGATAACAAAATTCCCAATTTAGTCTATCTCCTTTTGTAACAATTAAACAAAAAATATCCTCCAAATAAACACAATTTCATTTTCAGGTTAGCCTTCAAAGCACTTCAATAACACAATTTAGGGTCACAGAACCTAACATAAGGTGGGCACTTGTGTAGAGTTATTTCATGAATCTATACACAATGTCCTATACAATATTGCTAAGTTAAAAAGCATGATACTTTTTCAGATTCCTGTTTTGAACTGATCTGTTTGGAGATTAATTAAGGAATTTTAAATTAAAGCATTCGTAGCCTTTCTTTTGACAATAGAAGTCTCATGCAATAATCCACATTTAAAATTAACGTAAAATGAAACAGAAAACTCCAAAAACTTCCATGAAAGGAAGATTCATCCATTTTGGTCTTTCAGAGAGAGACTGAAAAAATCATAATTATTGCCCAACTGTTCAAAATTTGCATCATCTCCTGAAAAAAACCTAAATTCTCTGTGCCATCCTCAGTTCCATTTGGCACAATGGAAGCACAGAAGAAAAGAGGCCTCATTAAAAGCACCCCTTGGTCTCGGCAGATGGGAGAGTGCTTAATACAATTTCAGTCCTGGTCTCACTTTTTCCTGCAGAACAGATGCAATATATAATTTACTATAGATGATGACATTTGAGATAATTCAAAAATCACTGATAAGATGAAATTATATCAAGCTAGAAACAGCCATCTGCTATGATTTCAAGGATTCACCTGACAGTCACTTATCTCACGATTTGAGCTTCACAGGACCTTGTATGTATACTTTTGAAAGAGTGGTATCTAAAACAGCATTTCTCAGGGATACACAAACATGTTTTGTTCTGGTCTCAGAAGAAAGCTGTAGCCACGTGTACAAGATAGGCAGTGAGGCTGGAAGTCTCTCTTTTGTGGAGAGAGAGATCTACCATGTTATTTAAAACTCATACGATAAGACTTACCAGAAGAGGTAATGATGAAAGCAAAAGACTACCCTCAAACAAAAGTCAGTGAGATGGAAATACTAAAAGAACTGTCTTCTGCTGGAATTGTCTTCTGTGCAGCCGCTGCATCCTTGCCAGGCAGGATTTTTCCTTTCCCCTACTTTTTGGGTGGGTATCTACAAAGCCTACAGTTTCCTGACTGTCTTTTATTCCCATCCCTATCATGAAATTTTAAAGCAAATGTGCAAAACAGTAAAACATGCAAAAGAGATGGGTAGGAAACAAAGTTGCTATTGCTCTCATCTTACAATATGAAAAAAGTAAGGTGCAGGCATCCAGAGTGACTTGCCCATCATGGCAGAGAAAATCTATGACTAAACAGAGAGTAGTTGAAAAACTGAAAAGGGCTCACGAACCCACCTTGCAGTAATTTTAATTTTACATAGCTGTAAATTTTTTTTATTAAAAGTTACAGGATGATGACTTTTCACATTTCCTAGTTACTAGTATGTGGGAAAGGTCTCTGACTAAGAAATGGCAGACAGGAAAGGATAAGCAGATCCAACGGCTGCAAATCAAAGCTACAAGTAGTCAACTACTCTAAGAGGACTTTATTTTGCCCAGGTGATAAAGGAATTAACAGCTGGAATTATTCACCAATGAGTGCAGAGAATTCCCTGTGAAATGAAGGCCTTAGCCTGAGAACATCACTATAAAACCCTTTTTAATTTGCCCACTGGGTTCAGTGTGGAACTGGCTGAAAAAATACAACTGTTAGTCACAGGGCTTCTCTACACAGTTCAGCAGAAACACACTTTTATATTATATGCAAAAAGCGTTCAGTGGTTATATGATTATGAACTGAAATTAATAAATTGTTAAGGTGATTTACCCAAAGCGTACTTAGACTGTCATCTGAAATGAAGGCTGAAACACATCATCTTATCCATCTGTCAGATGTAGGGGATGTAACATAAATGACACCAAGAGCTGCTAGCAGCAGCACTCCAGCCCATTGGTTTATTCAGGAAAAAATAAACAATGTTTTTAAAACAGAGCTTTAACTCCATCACAGCTAATGAATATTTAGACTGCTCAACTTTAATTTTTCATCAGTTCAGCACATATTAAAGCTGATACATTCACAGACCTAAAACCCAAAGTCACCATTATGTACAAAGTCCATAGCATGCATCTCAGTGACAACGTTCTGTGCAGTCTGAAATGTTCTCTTGTTGGTGCATGAAGTGAGCTCAGTAGCTAAGCCTGTACACGATCACGCTACACATCATCACTAGCTTTTTGTTTCCTTCTTCTCATTTGTAGTTTGTGGGGGGAAAAGAAAAAGATTTTAAAATATGCAGCTAATCTAAGGAAAACTAAAAGGTGCCTACCATTGAATGTACTGCCCTCTATCACTGAGTGTACTGTACTTGACTTGATCCACAGGACAAAAATTCGATATACTGTATAAAATATGGTGTGCTGTGAATTTGCTATTGATTCAACAGTTGTCTTAATTGTTAGTGAATTTCAGAAGAACAGAATATCAGCCAGGAATTCTATTTTTTGATGTTCTATTGTGAGACTGGGAATAGAGTTGACTGGAATAGTTACAGGAACTCTGGTGGTGTTTAAGAAATTCCAGTGTTGCTGTTATGATTCCTGACACTAGCAACATCATGTACCTAAGCTCCTAAATTCACTTTCAAGAAGATGCTCTGAAAGTACTCTAATATACACAGGTAGTACCTTGCTGAATTGCCAACCCAAAATTGAGGGAGGTAGAAAAACTCCAGTCACTCTCAGCACGTACACCTTCTTCCATTTCAGCTTGATGTGTATATTTCCATGTTCTCACACAAATCTGCCCTCCTGCTTTTAAATGGGATTCGTCCCATCAGTCTCTGCAATTCTGTTAAACACTTTATTTAAAATTTGTTAAGTCTGAATTGCTTCTTACTGTGAAAAACAAGTAAACATTTAAAGATTAGATAAACCTCTTCGCTAGTATCTTTTGCCTGTGAAATTAATCTGGTAAGTAATGCAGTAAGGTTTTCTTGAAATATCAAGAACCATAAAATGCTTTTAATTTTTTACAAAGAAGTAATTTCAATGGCAATCTTTATACAGATGCAACAGTCTTGGCTGTTGACAGGTATTACTAAATAGATGCCGTCGTGCTAAATGCTTCAGAAACACAACCAAGAAAATAAAACGAAAAAAATCCCTTCCAATACAGCTGTGGACTCTCATTATCTTTTAATATTAAAATTCTCTGCTAATGCAGAAGTCAGCCTACCACCAGCTTACTCTTGAACCACGGCAGCATGGACTATCAGTACACAGCCACAACTCAAACCAACAGCTCTGCTGCTTGATGACTTTCAGCATACACATAAGTTCCCAATTTCACAGTACTTTCAGAAATTAAGTTTTTGTACTTCAGAGCATTCTCAGCTATACAACAGAAAATGTCTTCCCACCATACGTGAGGTCACAACACTTTTTTCCACACTCTTACTCAGAGCATACAGTACTAGCAGTGCTTTATCACTTTTGGAAGAAGTCTTTTAAGAACTCGTAAATGAGCACTTGAAGAATTCATGTCCTCATCTGCCTGTTTAATTATATCTCCAAGCTGAAAAGGCTGCCTGTGTAGACATGCATTTTGCAATACTGTTACATAAATGTTTAAATAGCTGCTGCAGTTCAAAGATGCATGCAACAATTTCAATCCATAGCTTTAAAGGCACACAGTTAGGAACATCACCTTCACACATTTTAGAACATTCCAGATAGTAAACATCTTCCACATATGGTTTGTGTATGTAACCTGAATTTTAGTCTTCCTTGAGCAGGAGAAACATTTTAAGATGTCAGATCCTAATTAAAAAGTAAAATGTACCTTCCTCTGCATGCAGCTACTGGCAGATGTCACAGGATTAAGTGGACCGGGATAGCACTTCAGTTTTAAACAATTATAACATCTTTATTTATAGCTTTTCCTAAACATCTGCTTTCCAGTCTTTGGTAAATGAAAGCATTTAAGGATGGGTCACAGCATTAATTCAACACCAAGGTTTGGGATAAAATTGCCAAATTCAAACCTTACTTTAAGCATCCCAAGACTTGGATAATGAACTTAGTTCTGAGCCTCTCCCATTTTTAAAATCTAAATGATAGTTTTCATATTTTCAAGCCGGGCAGTGTGCTAAAAGTTGCCTGCATAGGATCATTTTAAAATTAAAGCACTGTATTTAGGAATCTAAGGACTTCACACAAGCAGGTTTCCAGTACCATCAGCACTGGTAGCTTTAAAGGAAGTTGCTGATATATGCCATTTAAATTACAGGTGAAACCTTCTGGAAGAGGTTGGTCATTATGTACCACATGTATAAAACATTTTTCAAAGCCTCTGCTTTGATGGGTTGGAAGTCAAGTAATATGCACATCTACATATACTTTATCCACTGCACTCTCCTTTTACTGCTAGGATTACAAACTAAAATATATAAAACTGGCTATCATCTTCCAAAACAAACTTTCAAAACTCAATTGAGAGAAAACTGGGTAGACTGCAGTTTGATTTTACACTCTTCTTTGCATTCCTATATGTCATGTAACACAGTATATCACGTATCAGACGTTACCCTCTCATCTCCTCGGGCCTTCTTCACAGGCTTCCCTTACAGCTGGGGCCAGTCACACTCCAATGCAGCAACACATTTCACACTAACTTGGAGGCCTGGCTTTCTGCTTCTTTCCTAAATCTTTCATGCATTGTTTTTCCCCACTGGTTGTTGCTAGTCCTGACAAATACATTTTTTAAATGATTTCTGTCCATTGAAGAAGTTTTACATCCTACAGACAGCTCTGCAATCCCACTCCCCTCAGGACTGCTTCGCCGAAGGCAACACACAAGCCTGAACAAAAAACATAGCTGCCTAAGATCCCAGGGCCCAGGCAGAGCCAGAACAACATGCATTTACCTTCTTAACCTTCCCCCTTGCTGAGGGACAGAGCAGAGCATTTGGGACTCACCAGAATTGTTGCATGTGAAACAAACTTCCTCAGAACACCTATCTGCTCCCTGCCAGGCCCCAGCTCAGCAGCACCCAAGGCAGCGGCTCCACAGGCCTGAAAGGCCCGAGCTAAGTGGGGCTCAGCAGCAGCCCCTCAGCTGCTATCGAGTGGCAGGGCAGCAAGCCCTAGGGCAGCTCCCTCTCCTTGTGCCCTGGCAAACCCTTGTGAAAGCATCCAAATGGAGGGGAAACATGTAACCTCTAAAATCAGCTAATATGATTCTGACCACACACTAGGAACCAGCGTAACAGAGAATGCAACGCTTGTGCTTGATCATCTCTCACAGAACTAATGGCTGGCTTCAGCCCACACATCCATAGCACTGCTACTACTCAATTTGCTTGCTTTTCTACAGATATTTCAGCAAAAGTACCACAGAATTAGAATAAAACGCCAGTGACCTTTCTTCCTATTGCTTTTGCTATCATTATCCACCATTTGACTTGCTTTCATTTCCAGTCTTCCTACACTTACCTTTCTAGTATTGGGCTATGAGCTGTGGCTTCTGCAGCAATGCTGAGTGCACAGCCGATGCTTTGGATTCCTCACTGTCCTAAGGAGTGCAGTGACATACTTAACTTCAACACAAGGTGGTGGACAAATTTCCATGCTAGCAAGCATGCATTTCTTTACTGAAAAGAGCACAGGCAGTCAAAATTAAATTCCTTACATCTCTAATTCAAATCACTTGACATCTGAATAGTTGTCATGCAAGGTAGACAGCTCAATGTTGCACGGATAAGATTTTTTCTTCTTCTTTTTTTTTTTTTTTTTTTTTTTTTTTTTTTTTTACTGAAAAGCTAGTGTTCCTGCTATTTCTCTGCCTAGTAACGTTTTCAGTGAATCTCAAACAACAGAGATAAGTAGAAATTTCACTATAGGTTGACTTATTCTGATTCAAAGACTTCCAGTAGTAACAGAAAGTTTAAAACTGATATTGAATGATTATAGTCATTGAAGAGCAAAACTATTACCCTCACTCATTCCCAAGAACAAAAGATACACTCGCTGCAGAACTGTGGCTCTTGCCCAGAGTGGAGGAATAATGGGATCAATAACGTCACACCAGGCAGAAGAGACTTGGGAAATTATTTAGCACAGCCTCCAGCAATTGCATTTCATGGGCTATGACTAAGAAGTGCAACTTTGATTGCTGTATTTGCAATACATCACACTAGTGTCACTGCATTTTCTACTTCCCCCAGCATCTACAGCTGAGAGCGTGTGGCCCTGGAGTCTGCCTCTGTCTATGGGCTAAGGTAACAGCCAGGAAAACTCTCCTCCCTGCACAGTTTTCCATGTTTAAACAAATCATTTGCAGAGATATTTTTCCAACCACAGCATTTCTCAATGTGACAAAGGACCAGAACTAAACTGTAATTTTGTGTTACTGGGCATTCTTCCATTTCTGAGGAAAGAGGACAATTAGTCTTGCAAAAACTGCTGCTCCTCCAGATGACAGCGAACATTTTGATTCTCTGGAAGATATCAGTGTAAGTTACAACTCAGGATTCCAAAAAAAACACAGAGTATTTAACAATCAACAGAGAAATCAAACCAGACACCTCTCCTATCCATTTATCAAAGCATGTGCATTCTCATTTCACATCAGCTGAAACATAAATATTGAGGTAAAAGATTCTGCATCCAGTTCATTTTAATAAAGTGCAACGCAGTATCATAGTAGATGCATGGTGTTCTGACAACTATTTTTTGTGGCTGTTTTTCACCATTGCATTTTCCCAGTTGAAAACTACAGAGAGCCTTGGAAATAACCAGCTTGAAGCAATAACTCTCTCAGCCACAATTCCAAGGTTTCCTTTTGGGATGTTTAATATGTGCTGCAGGAGAGCAAGCACTGGCTGTAATGATGGGTGCAGGAAGATACAGTGCTGATAAGCCCCACTAAGCAGGAAGGAAAAGGGCCATGTTAAAGCCTGACTGTTTCTTGCCTTAAAAGCTAGCAAGCCCAAAGGGCGTTCAGCTTGGGCTCACAGTAAACAAGTCCTCAAAATGACAGACAGAAGCCTGGTATCACTTTCAGAAAGCTACAGCTCTCAGGGGTACACAGCCATCATATGTGTAGCACTCAGCAACAAAGCCATGCTTACAGCATTCACCATTCATCCTGCATGAGTGGGCCTGACCTAGGCCCTATTATGCTGGGGCCTCTGAGTCTGTACCCATCACTTCAGAGCCTGCTTTCTATTCACAAGCATTTTGTCAAGCGTTACATGTTAAAACATGGTAAGATTTAAGCACCATTGGAAGTAGAAAGACTGTGAGGCTACA
The DNA here is from genome assembly GCA_013396635.1 of Penelope pileata. Taxonomy (NCBI): domain Eukaryota; kingdom Metazoa; phylum Chordata; class Aves; order Galliformes; family Cracidae; genus Penelope; species Penelope pileata. The sequence continues at coordinate 1,387,796 of WBMW01004678.1, forward strand.
AAAGGTATTCATGCATCTACACACAATCCTAAAAAAGTAGAACAGAAACAACCCTGTTCCGAGACACAAGCCTTTTGACCAAACTGTCACATCCAGTTTTACATAGTAGCACTGAACAGAAAAGAGGTACATTAATTTATGAATGCATTCTCTTACTTAACTCTGGACAGACACATTTTTTGGTGTGGAACTTTGCAGAACAGCTTTCAGGGTAGCTGTGGGGGTCACACACAGCTGCAATGAGTAGGAAGAAACACCAAATTGTTCCTTCAGACACTGATGGCACCAGTCATCAGTTATACCATAATCCATAGGGCTTCATAGATAACTTAGTCTTCAGTCTTAACGTAGTTCTTTTTATCCTGCACTCAGTGGGCTAATTTTGTTGGGAAATAATTAAAAGCCCGTTCCAAGGTCTCTCATTTCCACTGGGGTTCTTTCCAGTGACACCAAAGGGCCTCCAGTGAAAGAGCTTAAACTTACTAAAACAACACTGGCACTATCTCCAGGAAGTTCCATGTCAGGCACTTTATGTTGCATAAATTCTTTGTCAATCTTTTCTGAGATAATTTCATACAGAAATGGTGGACAATAACACATTTTCAGTGAAGGTGGGATTCCTGTTGCCTCTACAACCTTGTAGCCAGCAGCCACATAAAAGGGGAGGGAAGAGCTGAAAGCCACAGACTTTTTATAGAATCAAATAAAAACAATGTCACAGTTTGCCAGATGTTAGCACAAAAGAGACTGCTGTCTGTAGACAAAGTGGCAGAAATATCACAGAGGAAGTAAACACCTCGGAATTTCTCTTTATCTTAAGAGTTACTTTGTACAACAGTATCAGAACTGTTTCCTATAAACATATATATATATATATATAAAAAAGAGTAGCAACAAAGGTTAGCACTATCCCCATATAAATTTCAAGACCTTTCTAGGAGCAATTTTTGAAGAAGTAAGGTGCTATCTGCTGAAACAAGATGCCCTCCTTCTGGATGGCAACATTAACTGAATTCCAGAGTAAACAAAAAATTCTCTCTCCATTAACCAGTAGAGAAACTGCAAGGCAAATGAGGACAACCTTCCTTTGTTCAATTTTTCTCTAGGACAACATAGTGTTTCTCTCTACAAATGTCAGGCAGCTTCTTCCACAAAATGTCTAAACATTTATCAGTTCAGAGTTACAAATTAAGTTATATATGGAAACATCCTGCACAGAAAGAACTGTTGCTAACAGACTAGGACTGTAATCTAACAGCTTGTAATTATCATTTCTGTTAGACCCTCTCCTAACAGATGAACGATTCCCTTAAATGTCCTTTCCAAAGAGAACTCCGTATTAGAAAATATATATATATATCATTCATAAATAGATTGGCTTAAAAAGCAATGATTACACCATTTAATCTTGTAAATAAGGAAGTAAAATTCGGGAATTTTTTTTTTGACTACTTTTTGAGCTATTCAGAATAATCTTGAAGAAAATTCCTAACCTGTTTCTAATTTGTACTTCTCAGAATGGACCTATTTCCATTTTCTAATCATTTCTGTTTATCCATGGTCCTTCATCCTTTCCTCATTTTTTATTTTACCTCTCATAACAGAGAAAAGCTGAGGATGCCAGCTTTTTTTTTTTTTGAGAGATACCAAGTCATTCTGCTTCTGCATTCTGTCTATAGGTTTAATCTTCACTTTCATTTCCTGTTCCTTACACGCTTGCCTCTGTTCACCTTTTCTCCTCCTTACTCTCTCTCTTCCTCCTGCCTGAAATTTGTTCAGAAGCCCCAGAACCATGACTGAGCTAAACAGATGGCTGAGACTTAACACGTCATAAAAAAGTGTGCTTACTCTCCATTTCCATGCCAGTTCTAATTCTCCAGTTACACCACAGCATGCGTGTTAGTCAAACCCTGCACTCTGGAGCAAGTCCTTGGTGAAAATACCCATGGCAGAGCAAAAAATATTTAGCACCAGTTACCCACAGACTGGAGACAGCATGAAAAAAAGGCAGGCCCTACACTGTGGATCAGGAACCAGGACTTGTATAGATTGTACAGACCTAGTGCACACAACCAAATGTCTCCTATTAGTTTCCTCTTTTTCTTTTCATTTATTCCTGTAGTGTCTTCCAGCACAAACCCTGCAATTCTAGAATGAATCAATGTGTTGATCCTAAATGAAAAGGCACAGCCTCTCGGTAAGAGAAACGCCACTTGGAATGTTCTCAGAAATACGCTACACAACTAAACAATCAGTGAGATTTATCCTAAACGTGTATTTTTTACGAAGCAAAAACACAAAAAAGTAAGCTTTACTTTTGTTTAAAAAGAATGTCTTGCTGTTTCTGAGGGGTTTTCCTGTAGGTCCTCTAGCCCAGCTGTTAATTTCTTCTCAGCAAAGTATCTTTCACAGAGCACAAACCAGTGTAAGTAACACTCTGCTGATACTACATGATTCCTCATCAGGAGTGCTTTGAAATGCTAACATACAGATTGAGCTCTGTTTAGTCTCATGTAGTGTTTCCTGTTTACATGTCTGTCTACAGTTCTTATACCTCGCAAAATAATTCATATGGTTTTATTTTGTGGTAAAACTGGAGCAAGATAAAGCAACCACTGTTGAGTACCAAAAGAAACATCAAGGAAATTCCAGAACAAAGGACTCAGAAAAAATTGGGAGATAATAAGTACAAGTGTATGTCTATCTTTTTCACTGCCTCACAAACAGTAGTAATTATGTTGTCTGTACAAAGAGAAACCAAACCACCTTCAGAGTGTCTCACTGGTTACAGAGTGTGCAGCTCAGTAAAATGTTGAATTTTCATATGCTGTTCTACAAAATGACTGTGTGAGTATAGGAGCCATTCTGAAAATCTCAAGGACAGAAGAGGACAGGATATGCAGGCAGACAAGTGCTAGGGGAGTACCCAATTACTGACTTTGAAGGGAAGACTTTTTCTAGCAGAACAAAAATTCAGGAGAGTCACACTATCTCTTACAAGATGATGAAGCAATAACGATAAATGCATAAGAGCTACAAAAAAGGAATAAACCAAAATTACACTCACAGACAGAAGGATGACCCAAAGAAGGCAAAGAGACGGCAGTAGAAGCTGAGATAAAGGATCCGTTTTAGGGCAGTCATGATCAATCTTCAGTCTCTCTGCAGTTCTTCCAACCTTTGCACAGCTCAAAAGACATCATATTTCTACAGGGCTAATTGCATATAAAGTAGCCTGTTATCTCTGCCCATCTGTATCGTATCTAGAACTAAAGCCACAGTTTATCAAGAAGTCAGAGCTAATAGGGATGAGGTATGAGAGTTGCCTTAAGAATGTGTTTCACCTGCTTTTCTGACATAACGCACATGTAGACCTGTCTAGCTAATAGCAGAGGTGAATACAGGTGCATGTAGTTCCTAAGTGATAACTGGCATACAAGGACCACTAATTACAGGGGGCTTGGTGGCACGTGTAAACGCTGCATGGACCTAATGACTTCTTCCATTCAGCTGTGAAATATTTAATCCACTATCCAGCTGCAAATGTAGGGAGGGAACAAGAGTGCACTTGAAGATAGGATGGGTACTCCACAAAAGATGACCACACAGCAATAATCAATAAAGTAAATGTAATCAAAACTAGAAAACACATTCCCTTCCCCTCTCCCTTCCCCCTTTTTTCTTCCGCTCAGGCAGGAAAAATGCTGCTTTACATTTGAAATCAAATCATGTCTCCTATGTGGATGAGGAGCTAGTACTTGCCAGTATTTCTATTGCTGTTAGTAGTAAATTCAGTATCTTTTTGTGGCTTAAAACAATTCTATTTCTTCTCACATTCACAATTTTTGTTGGCTGTGCCATATCTGTGTCAACTCCAGTAAAAAGAAATTCAGCTTCAACTCAGCTTTGGTGGAAGAGAAACAAAGAAGAAATGGAAACAGAGCAAGGTGTAGTACAGCAGAACAACCTTAAGAAGGCTCTAGACTGGATCTTCAGCAATAACTCCAACTATTGGTGTTGTAGCCTAGACAGGAGCAAAGTCTGAGCATTGTGGTACTGTTTCGCTATTGGGCAAGCTTGCAAGAAGTCAGGATGGGAAATGATGTAGGATCAGCTTCAATAGTCTGGTCCATCTGTTCACATAGGCTATTCCAGTTTTTTGGCTGATCAGAGTTTTGGGATAAGTGGTACCATGCAAATGAAATACATTATTACTTTATTTGACAATGTCAAAAAAAAAAAAAAAAAGACAGGAAAAGCTCTGAAGAATAAGGTTTTACATTCTTGAGTACAGGATGACTTGCTTTTCCTCTCTAGACCTTGGAGTGACAGTGTTCAGATCACTGGGATTAATCAATGGGATCTTACTTAGACAAGGCTTTCTGTTACTGATTGCATTGGAAAAAATTGCACCAGATTCACCAGAGGTACCAATGCTGACACCTGTTAATTAGTTAATTTAGAATAACCAGTACCAACATCCTCTGCTACTGATTCATGAAAGGATGTTGATGAGTAAAGTGTGAAAGATTTGGATTTTTCTCATAGAAACCATTTTGTGAGAAGAAAACAGGAGAAATTAATTTATTGGCTGCTCTAAAATTCATAGTCTTTTTAGACATTCCTTTCCTGATGGTGTATGAAGTTAATAAGCATTGCAGGCTCCATTCAGGCAAATTTGTCACCTAGAACACAAGATTATGAAAACTTACCCTCAGTTAATGCTTTTGGTTGTATGCATCAATACATCACAGAAACTGTAAACTGGGAAAAATAGCTACAACACAGTACAAACAACACACATCACTTAGGAATCCACTTCAGGCTGTTATTAGAATGTCAAGACTAAGCTTAGGATCACATTTATCCACCACACCATGAGGAGCTTATTATTTGAGATATATGCAAAAATGCTTTCAGAAAAGCTGTTAGAGACATGGATTTATTCATTATGGACAAGGCATATCTATAGATTGGCTTGTGCTGATTTAAGTGAGTGAGACCCTCTCAGTCCCTATATATGTGTAAATGAAATGCTAGTTAACGGTGATAAAGCTTTCTTCTTCTCCTGTATGTGGACTGTTTATCTTAGCTTGAGTAAGCCTAGCTTTATTGCTATGCACTTGTTTTGTATTTTGAGCAGCTCTTACTAAATATAATTATGCAGCCTTTGGCTTATTTTTAGGTGGAAAATAATTAAAAAATAAATCAAATGTGTGAAGTGTCTTTCAGCTGATTGTAAGCAGAATTGCTCAGCACACAATGCTCACAAATAGGAAACTCAACAGAGAAAATACCTTATGCTCTGGAGATTTTTTAAGTCCAGATACTCCAATACAGGTAGATCTAGGCTCCAAAATTCATTCTGTGTTAATCTCCCAGCTTTGTAATGTATTTTTTCCCACTTGCTACTGGTACCACCTTTATGTCAAAATAACAGAAGCAAAGATATCAAGGTCATGCTTTTCCAGTTTGCTGAAGCAATCTAATACCATGACTATCTAGGCCAGCTGCCAGCAGAACTGGACTTTAAATATCTTATAAAAGCATCACTGCATATCTGGTTTAATTCTGTCCCACAATTTGAAAGTCTAATGCAGGAAACTACATGAAAGAATTTCTCATTCAATCATCCTCACCTTGTTCATATACAGAAAAGCATCACATTGCTTTAAAGATACAGGAAATAAAGCTAACAACAAAGGGCTTTTATGCCTTTTGAAAAGAGGAAAATGGAGCAGTAATAGATCGTGAATGGCTTGGTTGATATATTACAGAGCTGAAATAATAAGCAAGAGACAAAGTCTTCTGAGAAGGAGTCTCCCTGCTTAAAGAATGTGCCTTGACCTGCAAATGGCAAGCAAGCATTTATATCTCGTCTAGGTTTGAAGATGAAACAGGATGATACAGGAGAAAGAAGCAAAGAACAAACACAAAAAGCAAAATCTGTTTACGTGCTTTATTGCTTTAAACAATACCAGTAATGGCAATATGCCTGTTGATAGATTGACCTTGATATACCTGCTGGCTACTGAAGTAATTTCAGTTCATTCCACAGCTCAGTTGAAGAGCTTTTCTAAACTACAGCAAAATAAGTGGATGGAGAACAAGAATACCCTCATGTAGTCCATTACCATCTTCTTTCAGCTTGATTGCTCTCACAGTTTATATTAATCACATTGCCTACAGCCATCATGAAATGAACAATTAGGTTATGAAAATAAACAGTCAAGTGATGGCTTACCTCAATTAGTCTTTAGTTTTCTCAGACACTACCACTTAGAGTCATGAATTAATTGCCTGTTGCTATCCTCCCAAGAGCTCACCTTAGCTAAAGAATTTTATGGCACTAAAATATGTATCAAGGACTGTAAGGGTTTTGTGCCTGCATAAAACTTAGAGGGTAAAAAAAGAAAAAAATGGTATGTATCTACGTTCAATTCCCATTGGAAAAATACCCACATTATAATCGATACAAGATCCACGTTGTTGACTTTCAGCAAACAAACCCAAATGTTTGTCCTATAAGCAATAGAATATTGAAACTGCAGTACCCACAGTCTCAGTGCACATTTTAAATAAAAGCATGTAAGACCAAAAAAACAGCGTGTGGCATGGTCACTGCAGGCTGAACGTTTAATAGAACAAGAAAGGCTTTATATGCCAATTAAAGAACACTGAACTATGGAACAACTGAAATTATTTCATGTGTGAAACATGGAGTCATGTAAATGCAGGCAGAAAGCACGGACACAAAAAAGAAGATATAGAAATGGCTGTGAGAAATATCAATGGCAAGGGAAGGAGAGGAAAACCACACATGCATTTAAGCTGAACAAGTGGGAAAAGTTCTTTTTTTTTAAGGTTTGAATTTGAGAAACAGAGAGAATGAAGTGATGGTGTGTAAGGTACAACAAGCGAGGATGGAGAATCAGGACTGTAGCAACTGCAAATCACAAACTATAAATGAAACATTCCTCCAGAAACTGTTATTCCAGAACAAATTTGAGATATTTTGACAACACTGTATGCAGGAGATCCAGCTTATTGTCAGATAAGAGACTATATTCTCTCTGCAAATTATTACACATGAGACAGACAGAGAATGCCCAATGCTACAGACTACTGGAAAAGCATCCGAGTTAACATTAAACCACTCTCTCAATGAACTAACTCTTGCTTTTTTTTAAGCCCAATTAGGCTGCCTACCACAATCAGCAGATGATAAGAGTACAGCAGCTACAGATTCCTAGATCCACGTTTGTGCAGCTGTATGGAGAGGCCATTGCTGAACACAGAGTCTTCTGCAAAACTGAATGAGCAATGTTCTGGAAATATAAATGCCACAGGTAGTGATGTATAGTATAAATTTGCTGGGTCAGCAGTAACTGAGACTTTATAGATCTCAGTTAAACTAACGTATGTTCCTAGAGGGAGAATAAAGTTAATTCACAGGGTTTCTATTGACATAAAAATGAGAAATTCCTGGGTGTAGTCACAGAGCCTCACTAGCAGCAGAATTCTGCCATTGATCATCTCTCTTGTTAAATGTATGCTTTGAATAGATTTCATTTCCAATTAACATTTAGGGTCCTGGAAAAGGAAGAACTAAACCAATAAAGTGCAAGGCTATTCAAATATAAAAAAAATTCAGATCAGTTCAGCATGGGGAACTCAGCTACAATGGCAATTGGCATAATATACACTTGTACTGACAGTTCCAGTGGAAGTGCTTTAAACAATTACCAGTGTTCATTTGCATGACATCATCCAAAATAGGCTGTAACCATTTTTCATAAAGGTTCTTATTTGCCAAAGACTGAAAGCTCCGATGTATTACTTTTCAGCTGCAAAGTATCCTTTCTGCATTTCAGCTGCATCTCAAGGTCCATGAAAGGACATTTCCCCTAGCATTAGAACTTGCCAACACCTTGATTTCTGTAAAGCTGCCTGTTTGCTGTGAATTTTCAGAATATTGTCCACTACTGAACCCCCCATTTCCACCCCTAGAATGTAAAATCTCTGCCATTAAAAGTCTGTGTATAAATAGTGCTTCTCAATCACTTTGTTTGTACAAGCTAAATATGTCATTGTGATTTATACAGAGATAAGAAAATGCTATACTGGAAAGCCAAAGCTCTTTGGCATTAAGTAATGCCAAAAACTGGCATTCTCCCAGCTATGTTTGTCTGCACTTTATGGTAAATCCTGAATTTCGTGATAGCACTAGTATCTCCATCTAGAATAATGTTATCAACATGCATGGGAGTTTCCCTGATTATACACATCCTGGAAAGTTGTGCTTTAAACAGAATTTGAATAAAAGAACAGTCCTCTTCATTGCCAAGATTTATCTCTAGTCTGAAAATTCTGTAACTGGACTCCAAGCCACTGAGGACCTCATTAGACATATCTTTTGCAACATACATTTGCCTTCCCAAAGTAGTTCCCCAGTGCTATGGTTCTGAATGTTCTGTGGGGAAATTCTCGTCAATAAAGGATGGAAATTCTTATCCATTCACCAAAGAAAATTTTATCAGAGGGGTAATTGGAAATTCTTGAATCTCAGTCTTTATTAATTAAATTACAAATTAATTGCAACTTCACTACCTTACAATAGCAATTTCTCTACAGCTTTGTGGCAGTAAAGGAAGTTTCAATATGTAAAGTTTTCAGTACAGTGGTTGAACACTGTTTAACTGTACGGGAACTTGACTAGTCACATGGAACCTTAATTTTCAAGCTTCACCAGCAAGCTAATCCCAGCTACCTACCCCATTTTCTATGAATCCCATGCTAACTTTTTCACTCTTCTGCTTTTGCGGGCAATTTTACTCCCCAGGCTAAAGCAAAACTGAAAGAAATTCATCTACACAATCCACAGGACTTGTTAAATTGGGAATGTTTTGCCCATCAAATCTTCACAGTCACTCTGAAGTCTCGTGGGTGTTCCAGTTGTACAAGAGCTAGGAATATAGCATGCTCCTTTCTAATTGAAAGCAGTCTATTAAAAGTGGTTGCACTCAGAGCTTGAAAAGCCTGTCTGGAAACATAGGTGGCATCAGCAGTGCATACCATCTCCTAAGCTATTCAATTTATTTATCAGGAGCTAAGTCATTTGATTTCAGCAACACAAATTTCACACTGCACTGAGAAAAGCAGTATTAGACTTAAAACTGGTTTAGAGGAATGAAAAGATTATAGAAAACTCAAGTGTGGAGGCTTAGGAAGGATCGGAATTTTACGCTGGGATCAGTGTTACTTCTCCCACAGTCTTCTTCACCAGAAATGTTGCTACAATGCAGAGTAGCTGCATGTGTAATCAAAGTTGCAATCCCACCTTGATGTATCTTAATCTGAACATTCGTATCTTTTCACAGACACTCTCAGAACTACAGAAAACAAGTGAGATTTGGGCAGAATTTGACCTAGAAATAAATTCAGAGCTTACCTTGTACTCCATCTCCACAGAATTTTCTCAAGGACAATGCACATCTCTGACATGAGCAGAGTTTCCAGAACCTGCCCTTAGAAGATCATTTTGTCAGAGGAGGGTGACAGCTTTGCCTGCTGCTTGGTACAAGGTCAATGCTAATGTACAGCTCTAATAGGGTTTTGCCTTAGCATTACTTCAGTTGCTGTGGTCATGGGCACAGACAATCCTAAAAGCTCATGTGACTTTCAGGGCTCTCCTGAAAACATTTTAAAAACATCCCTTTCAAATACCTCAAGTTAGTTTCAGGACCCTTGAGTAATTCGTGTCTATGTTCCGGGTGATAACTGGACAGCAAATGTCCGCTACTGGGCAGTGCTGCTGCTTTGTTCCTCAGTGGTGATGAAGGATGTTTCTTTGCCCAGAAGCTTTCCATTCACAACCCTGCAGGCAGCTTTAAGCCTGAAAAGAGGGAAGATCAATGAAACCTGTGTTTTGATAAAATGATTCTGGTAAGATGTTATTTTTAACAAAATTATGATTTTTGCTGGCAGGAATTATATATGATTAATTATTTTCTTCTCAAATTATGTAATTAGATTTTAAGTTTTGGGAGATGAGGACAAATTAACAGACAAGAATAGAAAAAAACTACAATGCTTTGTAGTGCTTTTGTCTGGCTTTTTTGTGTTTTGATGGCTGCTTATATTATATTACACATGAAAGCACAGCAGAACATAAGGATGTCTCAGTTCATGAATCATTTGCAACTTTAGGCTCTGTTTTTTATTCTCTCAGTAAGACTAAAAACCCAGTTTTAAATGCCCTGGCCTCTGAAAGAGTTCACCTTTTTCTTTCAGATCTACAGCTTCCATGGGGCTGTATCTGAGTGAATAAAATAAACAAGCTCTTAGGGGAAATGAAAACATTCTAATTCTTTGAGTAGTGCTAAGTATGCGAACCTGAAATTTTTGCCACCTTAGGGAACTGGGTGCAGAAGTTCTAGAGGGAACTTCCTACAGATACAGAAACCTTGCAATAAAGTACTTCCAACTGTTAGAAAGTCTGGACGCTATCTACTAAACATCCTCAGAATTATGACTACAAGAAGCCAGCTACTGTGACAACCTGTCCCAGAAATAGTTATAATAATGAACACCCAAGAATCATTTAGCAGAACAATGTATTTCACCCTGTCTTATTTAACCAATACAGCTGAATCATTTTTGTTTTAATTAGTAAATACATTTAGGCTTAGGATTATATTACTAAAGAAGTTGTTGCCAACCTGTATGCTGAAGGTCAAAACACCACTGAACCCATCTGATATCACAGGGAATTACTTGAAGCTGCATGTACCAGGGAAAGAATTTACCCATAAATATTTTGTGTTAAGAAGCAGAATAGGAATGTCAGACAGCCACAACCAGTCATATATATTGTAGACAATAGCAAGAATTCATATTTTGTTCAAGCTGATCCTTCAGTTTTAGGCAACAGCATTAGCAAATACAGTACTGTGACACCAAGACACAGTATTCCTGGCCAGACAGGTTAAGCATAGAATCTCTCAGCAATAGGTGATTATCTAGAGGCTGCTTTAAATTTATCTCATATTTTTCTTATAGTTTTGAAAAGTTCCATCACAAAACTAGATCAATATTAACATTCTATACTAATTATTCCCTTTTCTATCAGAAAAGCATTGTGAAGAGGTATAATATTCTGGCTTGAGATCTTTCCTAGAAAAAAAAGTGATTATGGTTCAATGAAGTAAGCCTAGACTCTATTTTCATATCAAGTAGGAACAGAAGGCTATCTGAAGATATTTTCAACTGTCCATTGCTGAATAAAGGATCAATAAAAATAAACAGAAATGAACTGTCCTTTGACTTTTCATTCTCAGAAGTCCAGTGCAATAAAAATATCCAATTTATTGTACTTAATTAATTTTCCCTCTCAAATTTTAAACTTTTAAATGATTAATCCCTTCCGTTCTCCCCAGTATATCTTCACAGCCACATTAGGAAGAGTGAGAAGACAGTTATGCAGGGAGCCAGGCTCTCCCACCTCCAGCTGGCATCCCATCCCTGCTGGTGGGTTATTCTGATCCCACCACTGGATTGCGCGCACCCAAATCTGCACATTTACAAGTTACGGTAAGTGACAGGATATATGATTTGATAGGACACTAATTTAAGCTAATAAAACTATTCTTGCTCTGCATATATTAAAATATGCATATGTTGAATAAATAAATCCACAGAATCTCAAGTATGTAACCCTTTATCACCCAAATGATTCTGTTGATTCTGTAATTCCATCAACTCTGTGATACTCCATTTACTGTCAGACATCTGTCTGTCACCCAATTTCATGCCATCTCTTAGTAGCAGAAAGCATTTCCCCAGCACACGTGGAGCTCTCGGTTAGAAAATGGTTTTAACGAAATAACTCACGCTGATTATGCGAAGCCAACTCTGCAGTCGCCTCTCCCAGAATGCATGCTCATTATTATCAGTTGGATGATGTTTTGAAGAACATTATGTAAAGCAACATGAACTTCAACAAACTGGCCTTAATGTTCTTAATTTACGGAACAACTGGCACCCATGGGTCTGTAAGAATGACTTTCTGCCATCTAAGTGGAACAGATGCTAGAGTACTTCATTGGATTCAATACTCACTTTTTAGCACTTTTTTCACTGTTCCCTGGGTTTGTCCCTACACAAGTGCCAAGACCACTACTCTGAGGACTAGTTTAGTGCTGAGACTAGAAACATGGAAATAGGGAAATCCCTTTTAGATACATCACAGGCTCAGGCTGGCCAGCAGTGGGGCTCAGCCTCCCCAGAGAACTGAGTGAGCAGGAGAGAAAGTTGAGGCATTCTCTCAACAGTGCATGGAGGTTTTAGCTGGCATAGCTACTGGTGAGAGTTTTCTAGAGAAGTGCAACTTACTCCATGAATGTTAAACTGCTTCTGGTTGCCAACAACATGCAGCCTTCTACAAGAACGGGAGACTTAAAAGGCAAACTTCCTCTCCCTCCCTTCATTGCTTGTATAAGGAAGTTCTTTCAATGCCAAGATGTGGAAGCAAATCTTTGGAGTTGTAAGTCAAAATGAAGCATTAAACTGAGTTACTGAAACACTTGAAGACTGAGGTGTTTCGAGTATCTAAATAAAAACACTAAGAACAAAACTACAGGCCTGCTTTTGATTAGTTCAGAAGTATGGGGTGTGAGGCCTTTTGAAAAGACATATACTCCCCTGTCCAGTGCAGTAGGAGAATGAGTGGTGGCCTTGACAATTTGACCCATAGGAAAGTATTTTTATTTGACTTTATACACACTCTACTTGTCAAGATCAGTTTAGTCCTAAAAAGAACTTTCTTATCTTCCATGTTGATATTACTTTAACCACACATATTGAAATGCAATCTTTTATAATGTCAAGACTATATTGAGCTGCTGGAGAGCTACAAGGCATCAAAACAAAGTCTCGGAACAACATCTATTTTGCACAAGTCATTTGTTCAGCATCTTATTAATACATCGAGAGCTCTTCTCAGCAATATAAAACCCTGCTCTTTGGAGATCACAAGATACTGTAAGAAAATGCTAGGAGAAAATTCCAAGAGTTATAATAAATAAAGCACTTGCAATAGTACCCATAAGTGCAGAGGTCTATCTGCTTTGTTACGCTCCAGTAATGGGCATAATGGTTTTATTTGCATAAAACTCAGAACCCATTATACTGTAGCTGTTGCTTTGTACGCTCTTAAAATCACACAAGCTTCCTGAACTGTCATGTCTGGGGCTGTTTAAAAAAACCTATACAAACATTTGTTATGTTTTTATGAGATGATTTATTTGCATAACGCATTCAGACTGGAAACCAAAAATTATTTAGAGTAAAAGACATTTCAGAAGTGAATTCATTGGACTGTCTAACTAAGGAATGAAATGGGTTTCTGCTGCTGTTAATAGACACTACCAACAGGCCTTCCCTAAACGACAGAAAAACTGAAATGAGTCACCTTCAGAAGGTAATACAGAGGAAAGTAACTGCAAGAAATATCCTTTTTCCTGAGGGTGATTTTCACGTGGTCTTATTATTAGAAAAATTATTTTCTTTTTAGTCTCCCTAATTCATCTACTCACAGAGCACTCCAGACAAACATCATTAGGGAATCCAGCTGAGCAGAAGCTGGAGCTAGTGCAGGTAGTGTCCTCATAGGGCCTACACTGCCACATTTTAAAAATAGAGGTAGTGTGCTATTTACTGTCATATCCCCATGCACTCATGACGTTAGAGCAACATAAAGCATTAGAGGCTATAGATCGTACTGCAACTTAAGATACTTTGAGAAATTCCTCATCATATATCAAAAGACATCTGATATTTTAAGTGCTCCACGAAATCGCCATCATCCTTTTAAACAAATATGTTTGCAGCATTTTTTTCCAACCCTTAGACTTTTATGGAATGGTTTTAAAGATGAAAGTACAAATTAGCAATATTATTTATTTTGACAATGTTGTTAAATTTGAAGTCATGTAGCACCTCATCTCATAGAATTGAGCAAGGAAATACCTAATGAGAGAGAAAGTCTGATAACAACTCTTGCTCAGTGGTTATCCGAGACTAGCATAGCAGGTCTTTGGCCAACAATTCCTTATTCCCTCATGATCCACTGCTGCAGAAAGGAAGAAACCCCACCAGCATCACTGAAATCTAGTGCAAGTTCAGAATGCTAGGTTTCACTACAGCATGAGTAAAGTAGAAGACGAAAAACCACTTTAAATCAGTATATTGATGAATGTACAGACTACTGGTATCGGGTATCCTCTTCTCATAGCGCAGAACATATCACTGTCCTCTCCAGTTCTTCAGCTATTTGCTCAAAGAGCTTGCCCTACAGCATACTAATTTTCTGGGTTTCTATAAAAAATCATAAGTAGCAGTAGATACACCATGCCTTTTATATCATGCCATTGAACTTCAGCGGCTCAAATTTTTTATTACTGTCTGCAAATGTGGAGTTTTTTCAAGCTTTGAGTATCAAGTTGGACTCTGATTCAAATTATTTCTTAGCTAAGGCTTCTGCCTTCAACATCTTTACTGTTAAGAATTATGTTAAAAAGCAGAGAGAATAGAGCTTATGAGCCTCAGAGGAATGGAAGTGTACATGGGAGCAAGCTGGACTGAGTAAACATGAAATTTAGTGCTCACTGTCACAGGCAGAGCTAAGGCTTTATCTGCCCTGTGAAAGAACTGAAGCAAACCTACAATAAAGCTGAAAAGTAGCAGAGATACAAGGACACTGCAGCTCTCATTGACTAAAGGTAACAAAATATTTCAAAGCCAATGTCATTTACTGATAGGTCTTAAAATCTCAAGGCTCTTTCAGATTCTGTGAAGCTATTTCAAGAAGCCTGGGGCTGTTTTCTGAGTGAGATATTCTAATTGCAGGAAGGCCAAGGCCTGCTATCACTGGCATCTTGGCAAGAGCTTTGACCAGTCCGAAGAGGAATAGAGACAGATTGTCCCGGGGTGAGAGACAGACAGGATGACAGACGCCTTTCTTCTGCATTTGGGTCGAGGGCCAGGGCTACTGTCACAGCTGAAGGGGCAGGGCTACACATGCCTGAGGAAAACAGTGCTTTTCATTTCCTTGCAAAAATGCCAGCTTTCAGACTTCCTTGCTTCTTGTTCCACAAGAGCGAGGTGTTGTTCTGCTGGGTGAGGTACAGAGAGGGGTGTGGTAGACGCATGCGCCACTTTTTAGGTAAGTAGCTGTATTTGCAGCAGTTTTCTATAGGTATTTAGAGAAGTCATCAACTCACACAGCTATGGCAACACCTTCTGCATCATGCTGAAAACAAACTCAAAACTCACCTGTCTGCGTCTGTGCTCACTCCTGGCTCCTGCTGGCTACTGAGCTGACTGTTCTCCCTTCCCTGCGCCTTCTGCTCCAGCTGGATCAACTAATGCTAAACTTTTAACTTCCAGTCCTCTTTCCACACCCTGAAATCCTAGAGGTGAAGTGTTCAGTTAGTCTTATCACTTTTCCTTGCTATTCATTACTTGAGGGGCAGATTTGCTCCAGCCAGGCAGCAAGCAGGTGCCCTGCCAGGAGCCTTGCTACCAGAGGCCCTGGTCCTCCCGTGCTTGAGGCAGGGTGGATGTCCCCTGATTTCACAGAGCAGAGAGACTGCCCACCTGCTTCAGTTCACAGAGCTGAAATGTTCAGACACAAGGTTTTGACAAGTCAAAGCACAGTTCTGTATTTTTTTTAAAAAAAAATATTTTCCTTCACTTTTGTGATTTAGTAGCCTGATTCCTACATCTCACAGACACATGCAGGCTTATCAAATAGACACATAATACAAGCCACATGAAAACACTAGGTATCAGCAGCTATCTATATTTTTTGTTGTCAAAATAATTTAAAAAGAACACATTGCTGGGCTTCTACCTGACATGTTAATTCTTCCTTGCAATGCACAGTATCAGAGTTATATTGCATACTAGTTCTCTGCAAAGCACTTTTAAGTTCAGCCCTGCTTTAGATATCTGCCATGTGATAATAGAGATGGGCCTTACTGGTGCACTGAGTCTCACTTCTAATGTTTGAGGATGCTACACTGAAGTACTGGAAACTTACTGCTTGCTGGTGAGCTCTTCAGCTTTATGTTTTTCCTCATTAGAATTCCAAAACTTATAAGTGAAAGCATGTTATAAAGCTCTTGCTCAAAACCACTGAGCGTAATCATACAAAAAAAAAATATGAAGTCATTTCCTTTCTTATTTTGAGAACAGGGCAGTTTTATGTTAACACACTCCATGTAAACTCACTCTTACACGTATCCCCTTGAAAAAATGTCATGTGTTAACCTTGATTTTCATGGCTGTTAGGTTTACATTACATTTGTGACAGACTTGGGTTTGCTTAGTTTGGTACTGTTATTGCTTCTCATTCAAGCAGTGATCCTAATACACGTTTAATCCCCAAGTCTAGTTCCTTGGCCCAGCAACATCCCTGCTGTCTGAGATTGGGTTCAAGCCACTGTATAGTCAGGCACGTGTTCAGCTTGGACACAGTAACAGGAAGACTTTGGGCAATAAAGCTACACTAAACTCCTGTATCCAGAGAGTGAAATCAAAGTGAGATCTTGTGTATGTTTTCCTAATTTTATTTCAGAAATCAGTTTCTTTGGCTTTTCTCAAGCCACTGAACACAAATCTGATCCCAGTGCAAGATGTGACTCCTTGGAAGCAACAACACAGACCTTCCCTGGCCTCCTCAGCAGCAGAGGTTTGACATACTGAATGTCGCCTGTTGATTTGCACTGAAATTTGTCATAAATGACTGATCAGGGAATTGGGAAAAGACTACTTAGAGGAATGGGTCTTCTAACAGTAGGGGATCTAAAACTTTCCTGATATGCTGGAACCACTTGGAGGAACTACTTCTGTTTGAAAACTGACTGATGGGAGAGAAATAAGCACAATGCAATAGTCTTTCAAATCTCAGTAGGTAAAAGTGTACATACATACATAATCAAAGTTATCACAATTGTTTCGACAAAGATGATAGCAAATTCTAGCCCTTCAGTCATCCCTGTTTTCTTTTTCTTTTAAATATATATGTTTTTAAATGAGACATGAGATATCATTAGTTCTTCCTTATACACATCAGGAAAGATAAAAAAAATCCTAACTTCTTGCAGTTACCACCATGTAGCAAAGGTCATATGAAGCAGTGCATGCTCTTTAAAGTCAAAACCTTGACAGACTCCCTGAGAGTTTCCCATTATGAATCCTGTTCAACTCACATTTTTCAAGTATTGCCCTTGTAAGTATGCTTCTTTATCAGCAGCAACATAGACATTAAGGCTTGTGCTGATAGCTTCTACTAGACCATTTGCAAAGAGATCAAAAAGACATTAAATTATCCCCTTTCCTGTACAGCCTAGTCAAAGTATACTGCAATTATTAGAACTGTTTACTTTTTAAAAGATAAATGAGTAAGAGGACATCAGATTGGATCTATTTCTTCCTTCAGCCTTTTTCAGTATTTCTATGAATTATTAGCATTCCAATTCCTTTTCTTTTTTTCCATAGTGAGAAAATAGATGTCCATAAATATCCTGTTAAACTTCCAGATTTATGTTATGTCTAGGAAAAAGCAATTACAGAGCTAAATACTGTCCCCTATATTATGGGAAATTTAGTTTTCTTTGCCCTGAAAATTTCCTTATCACAATCACACATCCAAATCAACTGAGCATTCTCCCTAACACCATGTGCAAAGAGACTGTCAGCTTCCCATCAGCATGGGTATAGATATGTAGTTATAAAGACTGTAATCATACATAACAGAAACTGCATTTGAGACAAATATACTCTTAGACCCTTTGGAAAAATCAATGTGATTGAAAGCCAGCCTGGCCTAAGCCTAACAATCCTACCACAGATCTTATTTTGTTCTTATACTAATCAGAAGAACAAGCTTTAAAATATCCCAGCTCAACTTTTCTTGGACCAAGAAAAGACCTGCAAATACAGCTACACAGAACCAGCCCTCCAGGCTATTGTCACCACACCTGTCAGATAGCAGTTATTGTTGCATAGCATTTGGGAAATACGGGCTGCATCATTTTCTGGGCCAGCAAAGGATGCCTCTGACCCTTTCTTCTTACACCTGCTTCACATAGGGCCTTCCCTTGCCTGCTGCAGCTTGTTCTACCACGTGTCTCGCTAAATCTGGCACTCAGTCCCACGAGATGCAAAGGTCACGCTTAATATAAATCAGGACATCAGGTAAGCAGCTACATGCATACAGTGCTCTGGGCAAACATAAAGAGTTTATGGTGCTGGTATCCAAAGGAAAACAGACAGATTTTTGTCAACCACCAGGCTCCATACACCTGAAATTTCAGGTATTTTTTTCTTCCTTGCTTACTGGGTATCACTAAGGCCATCCACTTACATACAGTATTTTTTCTCTCCCGTCTAAGAGATGCTCTGTTCTTGCTGCTGCCACCTAGCCCTCTCCATTCTTAATGCTGCGATCATTTCCATGGCAACTAATTTGGATGTCACAAAGAAAAAGCCAGGCAGGTTCAGGAGGTGAAAATGAGCCGCACTGAGACAAACCTTGAGGCAGATAAAATCATGTAGCCATGCACCAGCAAAACCAGGAAAAAAAAACAACAATTTTGTCAGTTTAAATTGAGCACTTATTACATCATCAATTATGTTTGCCATAATATGGGATAGCATTTTGTCAGCAAAATTGTGCTATAGGCAGTGCGAGTACAATGTGAGACATAGTGCGTACAGAGACCTCTTCCCAATGCAGGTTTAAATGAACAGAGAATATCTCCCCTTAAAAACCAACGATGCCAAAGGACACAAACTGACCTACCCAGAATACTTGAAGATATTCAAAACTTGATACAGAACAAGCATCTTTCTATTCAGTCTACTTTCCAGACATGTGATCTATGCTGATATCTCCCAACCTTAAGGAAATCATACATTGTTTCACTCTGGGTCTATATTCCACCACGGCCACTCGACTGGGCACTAGATTTTTCTTCATTCCTTTTCTTGAGAGAAAGTCAGGAAGCATCACTTGAATCAAAGCTGCACGTGATCACATCTCCAAAGTGATCCCATGTTCCTAGGAAACTCATTAAGCTCAGACATTTGTGCTGCATAAGAATGACTTTACAGAAAAAGATCAAGCCTTAAACTTGCAGCTAGAACAGAAGAACAGCACTTTGCTGTTGATCACAAGTACTGCTGATGTAGTGAACAGGAATGTATGTTTGATGGAAGAGCAAGGATTTTCAATTTTAAAGATTTTACTACAAATCACAAATAACAGCCAGGAAGAATTGTAATGGTCCATAAGAAAGATTTGTCTGCATCTTTCCTGTGCAGCAGGCAGCTCAGAAATGACTTCCCAGTGGCTTAATGTGGTTCAGTCACTCCTACAGTACTAAGCTGGCATATTTAATTATCCATGGAACATGCTTTTGGCATACAGCCTAATTAGGCACTTGTGGACCACTTACCATGAGATTATTTTGAATCACAGAATCAGTTGGGAAAAAGCCTAGGGAGATATGAGATTGTGATTGACCAGAATGAGTGTGAGAGAACTAAACCCCAAATTAGTCATATAAACCTAATTCCTAAGATTTGCAGCTTCCTAAATTTATTGTGAGATCAGCATTCACTTACCACAACCTACAAGAGTCGCCTTAAGAAGGATACCTGAGCTGAAGGAGAAGCTGGAAAACACAAGCTATTGTTGTAGTTTTTCTTCCGTTCCTGCTTGCCCACTGACAGCAGAGGAAGCAAAGCTAAATGCTCAGGCTTTGTGTGTTAAATCTGCACATTTGTTCAGTGTGACAGTGTGCCAAGAGCAAAAATATTAACCCAGACAATGAGAAAAGGAAGAAATGGTCAGGAAGGTCAAATGCCTCTGGGTACACATCTGCTCTGGAGCACCCAGGCCCTGTCAGGGCTGGGCCGAGTGATCTTCACACCTCAAAAAAAAAACGCAACAGCAACAAACAATCTGCTAAATAAATGAAAAACAGAACAACACAACTGTTGTGGTTTGAGCTGGCAGGCCTGGAAACACCACACAGCCTTTTGCTCACCCCGCCTCTCCTCCCAGCTGGGATGGGGGAGAGAATTGAGAACGAGCAAAAAAGTAGAACTCGTGGGTTGAAATAAAACTATTTACTAACAGAAAAGGAAAATAGAATGATAACAATAATGGTAATTATATACAAAACAAGTGATTGTACGAAGCAATCACTCACTGACCACGACTGATGCTTAGCCAATTCCCAAGCAAACGGGCCCTCCCAGCTCACTTCCCTCCTTATATTACATGATGTCATATGGTATGGAATATCCCTTTGGCCATTTTGGGTCAGCTGCCTCATTCTTGTCCCCTCACAACTCCCTGTGGCCCCCCCAGCCTCTTCACTCTCCTGGCAGAGACATACAAATGTCCCTGATTCTGTTCAGCGCTGCTGGGTGTTATCAGCCTTGTTTTCCTTCTAGAACCAAAACACAGCTTTGTAGCAGACACTAACAGAGAAACTTTCAGTTAGAAACTAAGACACACAACCCAAAGTCCAAACCAACCAAAACAAAGCACAAACTCAACTTGCTTCATTCCACTCAGATAAGTTTTCTCCAACAAGTAAACATCAAACATTAGTATAACGATCCACATCTGAATCCAGTATTAATTTCTCGAGACCAAGGAGAACTCTGCAGTAAGAGTTATGACGTGGCCATAAAGGCACAGAAGCTGTAAGGTTGCAGTGTGCTCTGAGAGAAATGTTTCACAGCTCTTGCTGCCAAAATGTATTTCCTTCTGCTGTGACTTCTCTTCCAAGCCTGCCACATGGGAAAGGTGCCGCTCTGCAGAAGAGCAGCAATGACATCAAGACACAATATTTGACAGAGCACATCATCTAACTGAGCCTATTTAACTCTCTATTTAACAGCTCTCTTAAAAGCACAAAGACAAAGATAATAGAGATGCTCCAAAAGTAATGCCTCCTATTTTTATTCTGTTGGCCCACAACGTCAGAGGCAGATGTTGGTGGGATGGCAGCAGAGGTTGAACCTTCCCACTAATATCCCATTCCATGTTGTTACCATGAGACAGATGGCAGCAGAGGGGCACTCTGACACATTGGTGCCTGACATGGAAGCGTGGATGAAGCAAAGATGTGGCAATGAATTCCTCCATGTGGAAAAAGTGGTACCCACTGACATTTATCAACGCTTTCTGAACGTTTCTGGAGACCAAACAGTGGATGGGAGCACAGCGATGGGTGGTGGTGCATTTCAGCAATGCTCATAGTAACAGTGGGGAACCTCTGTTGGTGCAGATGTTTACAAGAGTGTCATGCAGGCTCTTATTCATGGCTGTCAAAAATGCATAGCTAATGGTGGTGGCTGTGTTGAAAAGTACTGTTTTGTAGCAGAGAATTTACTCTGTCAAATAGTGTTATTGTGCTCTTTGTATCTGTTGTAGTTTCCATGGAAATAAACAGCAGACATTACGTTTGGAGCAACCATATAAAAGTCTGACGAGAGATTGAGAGTCAAACCTGAAAAATGTCTGGAGGAATGTATTAAATTTTAACTTTGTCTTAAACAAAGGAGCCTAATTTTCATTGTGGGACATGAAAGAGTATGCTGACACAAACAAAAGCAGTGTGAACTTCAGAAACATTACATCTATTTTAACGCGTCAACTTTGGAGTAAGGGAACTTGCTCTATGGGAAGTGCAGGCACTGCACACCTTTAGATGCAGCACCAATTAAAGCCTAGGAAGGAAAGGAAAAACAAATCTAGCAGCAAACTGATTCACTCAGTACTGAGAAAGGAGATGGCAAGTCTTTAATCTGTAAGTAGCTGTGACTAAAACTCATTATATGATGACTGTTCTTGGTAAAGGAATGGAAAAATCTTGATCTTACTAGTGAAAGCACCAGATCAGAGAGCATCAAAACAGCATCTTTAAATACTTCATTTCCAAAGCGTGAGCTAAAATAAATTGGCAAAGTAACTCAGCTAATAGAACTGGTTTTAAATTTGATATCAGAAACGTCAAATCTGAGCTTTTTCTTTAATATAATTAAAATTTAAATTAATAGCACATTAAAGCATTTTGACTTGGGTTGCTGAAGTATCAAAGCATATGGAGGAAAACAAACGGCTAAAAACTGCTGCAATGGGTGAAAACTTAAACCAAAAAGAGGTCATCCTGTAAATCTGGCCTTCAGTTTCAACAAAAGTCTAATTTTTGAATTATTTGTTTTTAAATAAGGGTAGTTTTGTTTTTGTGTTTCAATTCTGTTTGTCTCTAAATTAAAAGAGAAATGAGGGGACAATCAGAATCCAAAATAATTGCCTCCTTTCAAATACACGGCCTAGCAATGGGTAATTTGTTTGCACCTGCTGCAAAGGACTGTACAGCAGACCAAAACATTGTGAGTGTGACACTGTGTCACTGTCATAGCTTTATAGCAGAGACACCTCACTGCAGAGCCTACCTTATCAACTGTATTGTCACTGCTGTCTTTTTCATCCTGGACTATATCATTTAGGTATATAAAGGCATGAATGATCATGAATTCATAGTTGCCTATTATGTAAGAAATTTACATACAATTAAAAATAATAAAGATAATAAAAATAATAAAACGAAAGCTATACCAAAATATCTAATTATTTTTAATTAAAGACAATCTGGTCTTGATGGTCTTGTCCCTGAGCAACAGACACAGTCCCTGTCCTACTTGCTCATCATGTCATGTATTTGAAAAAAATTGTCTGAAAAACTAGTGGCCAAACACAAGACCTCCACAGCAGCATTCCCTTTCAGCACCTTTCTGAGTAAGAGGAAGCACACGTATTCTGTCCCCCACATGCACACATACACCTCATAGAAGCCTGGCAAGACCATCCCCTTCCAACTACACAGATGATGCTGACAACTCTTCAGCTCACAGTACTTTCTCCAGGGTTGAATTCCATTTCAGGGCACGTGCTCTGGGCAAACCCCTTTGTTTTTGAGACCATATAAACAATGTTGAATTTGTATTTAGAGCCAGACTTGGTGTTCTGGCTTTTTCATTGTAATTAATAAATTCGTGTATGGGCGATGTATGCTGGTCTTAACACTCCATTTATTTTCTTAACAGCATATTTTTTGTGAAGAGAGCTTGATTACCACAGACGGGATGGCAGCACACTGAGCTGTTCAGAGCACAGGCCTTGCTATTATTGCTCTTAATCCTGCATATTTGTTCTAATGACCATGACATTTTGCAAGGTATGTGAAACAGTTAGGTTAGTATGAAGCCTAATTGCACATCAATGTTCTGCTGGCTGGGAGACCAGGGCTTCTAGCCCTTCCTTCATCCCCTTTGGGTCATTATAACCTGCACACTGAATCAAATGCATGAAAGCCCTAGAGTCATAACTACACTTTGCCTTGTCTTCTTGTTGTGCCCATGACCTCAACAGCAGTGAGAATAACCTCTGGTACAAATATCTATTATGCGTATTCTGTGTGCTTAAAATAGCCTCTTGACCAGTCAATAAATCATACTTGACACAGAGGAGAAAAAATAAAGGTAAGGGAAACTTGCAGAAATATCACACCTTCCTCTTTAAAGGCAGACAGCTAGGTTCAGTTTGATACTTCCAGGCAGGGCAATTAATATGTAAAACCACAGTGGCTGAGCCAAGAGAAAGGTCAGATGTCCTTGAAAGAAGATGATGAAAGAGGATGAAAAGAAAAAAAAGAAGCCAGGTCAAAGCCAGCAAAATATCACTGAAAGACAGCATGCAATGCAACGTGTGGAAGCCTGAGCCCGACAGCAGGCCCAGTGCAGCCTAGTGAAGCACAAGGCAAGGGGCCGTTCTGGCACTGGTGTTCTGAGATCTGCTGTGGGGAATTTCAGCAGAGCAGAAATAGATTTGCTTTAATCTAATTAAAAAACAGCTTAAGAACAACATCAGTGGCCTTGAGCTACTGTAGTCCCACAAGCTGCGATAGTACAACAATATAGTCTCACACCCCGTCCTCTGACGAGACTGTTTTAGCCTTCCTTCTGAATGAACGGGTGGAACAGAAAATTTAATGTTTGAAATAGGCAAAGTTCTTAAATTAATCCATACATATAGATAAGGGGACTCTATTTCTCCACTTGGTTCCATAGACTCTTTAGTGCTATAATCCTGATTTTTTGGTGGCTTTGTTTTGTTTTCATTTGGTGTGTGGATTTTTTTGGTCCCTCCTTTTTTTTAATTACAGAAGAGCTGATTTCTCTGTGAGCCTGATAACACATAAGCCAATAAAGGAATTTAGGCTGGTATTAGATTTTGAGTACAGTAATTTGTGTTACGGTGATGTTTTTGTCCTAACAATAGTTATATCCTCTTTTCTCCAGATGCCCTAAATGCACTGCATGCGAATCTATTTGGGAAAGGAGAAAGAGGCTTTAGCTCAACACATGCACATAAGAAGTCTTTCCCGCTCTTGTTGTATTTGATATTCAGGAATGGTAGCCAGACTCCTGCACCCTGTTAAAGAAAGAGGCAAACTGCAACAAGACCCTGATGTGAATCGTGGCTCTCACCCTCAGCTTATTGGGGTGATGTATGCTCTTGTTTGGCATCTGGTGCCATTTTGTTGTTATCTGTCTGAAAGTTTTTGAGCAGTGAAGGAGCAGTCAGTTCAAGGTTTATCATTGTCTGAACATTGGTCATTGGTCATAATGTCCACAAGCATATCCATCCCTCTTTAATGGATCAAATAACACTATCGACATAGTGTTTATAAGCAATAGAAGACATTTTAGGCACTGTACTGAACCTTATCCATACTGCTGCAGTAATATATTTTACGTCAAATCTCTTATTAGAGAGTGTTTCAATGCCCTGAAATTAAGGAAATCTCTTGCTGCTTACTGTGATCAAAACTCAGCCCAACAAGCTCTGACTCCTAGCAATAAGCACTGACCAAGTACAAGCAGCTACTTGGGCACACTCTGTACGAGCATCTCCTGCCATCTGCTCCTGCACTAGTTCAGGACCACGTCACTGTGATCCCTTTGTCTTAGTGGTTATTTGCAGCTTGGAGATGACCTTTGCCCAAACACATCATCACTAACAGTCACGAACCACAAGCCATTTTCTTTGACAGAATAGAGCTTTGAGCTCAAAGCTTTAGAGCTTTGAGCTGCAAAGCCCTAAACTGAAACAATAACTGTCCTACCTTGCTTAATTCTCTAATGTCTAAAACTTTCTACATACCTCTCTCTTCAGCTTTCAGATTCCCTATAGGCATTCTCTAAAGCAAGCAACAAGCTATTTCAGACCTTGCTGGGAAGGCAGGGCAATGACATAGATGTCCCCTCAGGGCTGCAGCTGCCAGATGTTCCAATGCCACTAGAGGAGGGGCAGAAGCCCCACAAATGAACCCAGGAATGGTTTGTATGGGACTGCTGCTCCCCACACACCATAAGGGCTCACATCCCTCCTGAGGTCCTACTGGAAAGGATTCTACCAACCTTCCATAGGATAATAGAAATCCACGGACATGGAGATATACCAAGGACTCCTGAGATCATAAGAAGTTCATAAGAAGACTGGAGACTAGAAACAGAGATTATACATCAACCATACGATCAGGGAACAAGGAGAACTGGGGGAGGAAGGACACGTGATGTCAAATAGCACTGCCGCTCTGAAGGTCCTTCTCCTTTCTGACTTTTCTGTCTATTTTTAAATACATATTTTTATTAGCTAGTGAGCTCACAGTACAGCTCACATAAAACTTGTGTGACTTGCAAACAAGGACACAGTGCCTGCTGCTCCACATAAACTGAAGGTCAATTTGCACAAAGGTGAAGCAATGTGACATTGTTAATACACAGTATTTTTCAATTTTATTCCTAAGTACATATGCAAAAAGACCCCACAAGCATCAATATTTGTTAAAGCATATGAGGGATTTTTAGAGACTTTCATAACCTGCTTCTTCTAAAAACATGAAATTAAATTAAAAGTTGCTTAAGGGTCCTGTAAATATAGATGGGCACATCACCTTACACTGGAAAATAGGAAAAAAATAAAAGAACCATAGGGAAAAAAATGGAGTGCAGCCAAAAGTGGGAAAATAACATTTTTTATCAGTTTCATTAGTTCTGAAAATTCTACTTCGACAAGAAAAAGTCAATACATTACTGTCTCAGAATTAAAGAGAGAGCAGGTGAGGAAAAAGAAGCAGAATCGACTGAGACCTGATGGCTTATTTGAAGCTTCATTCAGAATTTAGTTTCTTCTAGCACAAGCCACTTTTTAGGGCATTACAGGAGCTGTTGATGGCTCCAGAGTATCCTATCAACATATGGATGTTTTACTCTTGCTGCTGGAGGACTCTGTGGTATGGCACTTGCTGGTTCACAAAATCACAGAATCACAGAATTGTAGGGGTTGGAAGGGACCTCGAGAGATCATTGAGTCCAACCCCCATACCATCCTGACCCCTGTGGGCGCATGGAAGTATGTAGCCCACACTTGGGCAGCAGCTTCCAATTCTTGTTTCTCCAAAGGAAAGCGTGCATGCACCAAAATCTCTTTGAACTGAACCAATAGGAAGAAACTCACAGGCAAGGAGGGCATGATCTGCAAAACTGCACTGCTGCTCTAGAACAAAGCACGGAGACAGTGCCTCAGGCTGAACAACCATGCACACCTGAGAAGCCTGTGCAAACCCAGCAGTTCTAGAGCTCTACCTGCCAGCATCTAGTGCATCCTGCAGCTGCAGCCTGCTTTCACTGAAACATCACTGCACCTGGGATATTCTGGACGGTCCTTTGTTGTCATCTCTTGAATAACTCAACAGAGAAAAGCCTCTCGGCCCCTCACACAATCTCTTTCCTCCCTATTTATTTGTTAATAACACTCCTCCTACAGAATAAGATATCAGTTCTCAATCTTTTAACTCTGGTGTAGCGTGGTTTGACCTCAGCAGCCCCGGCGCACAGCGCTGCACACTGCGAAGCGTGCTGGCTGCCCCTGCAGACGGGCAGTGGGACGTTCTGTCTGAGTGAAATGGGCTCGAAGTGATTTCACAGCAGGTACACAGCTCTCTGTCACTAATGTAACACATATGCCCATTGAGTCATTTTGGGATCCAACTGACTGCTGAAACAATGGAAGCTTGCCAAGATGAAAAACAGCCATATAAATCACTTCACAATTTCAACACCAGTCCTATTCAGTCATTTACAGTTACTCTGCTTCCCATTATTTACCTTAAACGAGCAGCTGAGCACTTGAGAAGACCTGCTGAGTGGCTTCCAAGGCAAAATTACAAAGCAGAAGCAGAAAGGGCAGCAACAGCCCCACTGAGTCCATCGCCCCCCAGGGTCATAGCAGTCAATACCTTGCTTGTTATGGGCTTCTTATTATCAACAAAAGTAACAAATCCACAATCAGACCTGGAAGACTGGGAAACAGTCTTGTTGAAGGATCAATGGCCTCTACTCCTTGTTCTGAAAGAAAAATATTTGGATATAACTCAGTGATCAAATAGCAAAAAGACATCTGCCATAGTAAAGTAAGAGGGAAGACAAAGCATTTGAAGAAAAGGGATGTGTTGCTGGTATATTTCACTTCTAGTTCACTCAATTCTTTTCACCCTCTTATCCATCCATTGACAAATGTTT
Organism: Penelope pileata; assembly: GCA_013396635.1. Lineage (NCBI taxonomy): Eukaryota > Metazoa > Chordata > Aves > Galliformes > Cracidae > Penelope > Penelope pileata. Next base: position 1,415,528 of record WBMW01004678.1, read on the forward strand.
GATATAAATGACAAAATACACGCTGCACTAAGACAATTCATTTCTGCTGGCTCTTCTGTCAGTAGCATCTGTTTGATTCTTGTCAGGTTCAGATTTACAGTGACACCAAGGAGAACCTGTGGGAAAATCTTACTCATTACATTACCCGACCACGTAAAAGTATTGAATAATCTATCCAGAGCAGTTGTGAGAAACACTCTTACAGCCATTAAACTAGTATTAAGTGTTGAATCAGTAATGCCTTCGTATTTCTAGTTTCCTTCTGCCAAAGAGACTATCCTCAAAACAAAATCTGTGTACTGTTAAAGAAGTGACACAGTCATACAGTTTTATAATTTGTTTCCTCAAAATTTGGATTAGAATTCAACCATTCTATACTCCTGTCACCTTTGCTGCCTCAAGCCATCCTAGAGTGACAACATATGCATTTCAAGTGGTATCTGTCAGCTCTCATCTCTCAGACATGGAAGAACCTGCTAGTTTCCTGCAGCTTTACCTCAAACCAAGGGTATGATGTCCTTCTAAAGGACAGAATAGAGTCATAACTGCAGTTTGAAGGCTTTCTTGCCCCTTAGCATTTTGCTGTAAAAGTGAGTGAATGAGAATTCAGAAGCTGAGCTGAAAACGTTTCTGAGGTCCTCTAATATTTGGAAGCAGCAAAGACTGTTTCTAGATCATGGATATGATGCTCGTGACTTAAGCAAGCTTCTGGCACAGTAATGCCTATAGTTTAGAGCCTATTGCAGCAGCATTGCACAAAAAATAACAAGACAGGCAAAGACCGTCTTCATTCTGCAGGCCCTGCAGTCTAAACTTAAAAAAAAGAAATTACTGACCATAGGACACAATGGCAGTCACAAATGGCAAAATCCAGATTAAAATTCAGCACTCTCAGTCAGTGTCCAGTTCAGTCTACCACTTTGTCAGAAAGGCATGAGACTGTTCCACCGAAATCTGTGCAGTGGGACCGGCTGATTCAACACAGAAGCCTTTGCTTTAGGGATAATTGCAGAATTGCTTTGTTTTGTCTTCCTATGTAAATCTGCCATATGGGCCTCAGTTACGGTAATGAGAGAAAAAGTTGAGTTTGATAATTCTTAGTTTTAGAAAGAGATTAAAGTCTGGCAGCTGGCAAGTATGAAGCAACGAAATTCAATCTAGCATGCCCAGCTGCACTGTGGAAGCAGGATGAGCCAAAATAGGCTCTCTGCAGGCAGGGAAAGCTTGCTCAAGAATTGCCAGAAGTGCTCAGGTACAGAATGTCACATAAGATTGAGGAAAAGGAACAGAAAAATTAAGAAAGCCTTTTAAAAGGTGGAAACAGGCTGAGATACAAAAGTAGCAATAATGGCTCACATAAAGAAAATGGGGGAATATAAAAGAAGTTTATCTTAGTAAAAAATTTCTTTGCATGACTATGGATAGTCATCAGAGACATGCGAGTGTGAAAAAACACTCCATAGTTTTACTGTCTAAACAATCTTCCTAACGGCACAGACTGTACAGTGCTCACAGTGTAACAGTGCGGTGATATCAAAGAGTTCCAGAAAGGAAGCAAGACTTCTGCAAGAGAAGATCCAACGAAACAGCAAACGGTTTTGAGGACAAAATTAAGAGTGGAAGACATACAGCACTTGTGATGACCATGTTAAGAGTATACCCTCTCCTTGTCGTTTTCCAAAGTCTCTTTAAAAAAAAAAAAAAAAGAAAAGAAAACTTACATCCTTCAAGATTTCAATAAATTAAGGGTCCATTAAAGGAACTGTGCATTTGGTTGAAATCAAGAAGTTTTTTGTCCCATGGTGCTCCTTGGGAAACAAAAGAGGTAAGTATTATCGCTTACTTTATACAGGGGATGAAGCCTTGTCCTGAAATGCATGTGTTTTTCTTAAGTGAATCTGATACCTATTAAGGCACATACATAAAACCTAAATGAGTAATACATCTCTAAAATCAAATAACAAATGTCTCTAATTTTACTCACTAGATTGACAAAGTGAGCTGAAAACTTTCTTTGATGAAATTATCAGTAATTGTTCTATCTACTGCTCTTTGTGGATGAGCTTCATTTTGTTGCAGAATAATCCATTAAATTTACAGGAGTGAAGAGCTGGTTCGTTAAACAGCTAAGGAGGTGACAATAATGAGTTGGAGCTTCTTATCTGTTAAATTGATCCACGGAAAATACTGTTGTCAAAGCAAAACAGCAATTATAAAAGAGAACAACGCACAAGTGGAAATTCTAAAAATTCTAACAGCCTTTGAGAACAAAGCAATGTTCTTCATCTCTTGAACATTGGCCTAAGAAGGATCCCCTCAGGCTTAGTTGCCACTGGATTCTAATTGATCTGCTTGCAAGTAAGACCCTGAGAGAAAAGATGTTCAGTACTGGAGATGCACTTTGTGGAATTTAAACTGAGTTTCCCTAATGAATCTCTATTCACTTAAAAAATACAGAGAGAAAAGCCACAGTTTGTAAACTTTATACAACTTAGCTAAAGAAATTTCTCTAGACAAGTGAGTCTGCTCAATCTGGTCTTTGAAGATGAAGCTTTCTCATTTTACGAAATATATTGTTTTGTGGGAAATATCCAGATGCAGGTGGAAAGAATGCAAAATCAGTGCTGATGACACTCCTGAAATGCAAACCTCTGGCTGTGTTCCAATACTTCAGCTCCAAGCACCTGCCGCATTCTTGCAGTGTCTGTAGCCATTCAGATGCACCTGCTGTGCAGGTGAAGACATTGTTACACAGGACCTGCTACCTTGCCTTGTCTCATAACCACAAGAGACACATAGAATGACATTAGTCAGAGGAATCATGCTACTCAAAGGGTTTTTCCTCCATATTAGATTCTGGAAGAACTGTCAACAGCTCCTGTGCTGCAGTGCACATGAAGCAAACAATGTATTTCCCCGGAAGTGAATGCTGAGAGCTTTGCACCGGTGAACTGCTGGGCTCTGAACAGTAAGGTAGCACATGCCACGTAACTTCTGAAAACTTGTGTACAACACAGCCCCAGCAACTGGGTTTTGGATAGGGACTGTATCTTATACCCTCACAGCACTTTGCTTAGTTCAATCCCAAAAGGAATTTTTAGTGCCCATGTATAGTTACAGTTGTCTTTAGCTCACAACACTGAGTATTAGACTTGCTTCTAAAAAGTTGAGAGATTTACGCTTTTTTGTGGCAGTGTAAAGCCTGCAGGATCTAGTGACTTCGCTTGCTTTCAGGAGAGCTGCCAAACACCTGTATTCGCTCCTGAAAACAGTGGGAGATGCTGAACAGGAGTTTGTCTTCTGAGAAGAAATTGGCCTCGCACAATGCAGAGGCTACTCTGCTAATGCCAAGTGACACTGGAACCCAGCGAATTAGGTGCTCAGAGCATCTCCTCTGTGCAGGTGGATCAGCAGGTGGCAAAGGAGCCTTCCAACAGTTCCTGCACCATCATTTCTCCCCATTAGTTACAGCTATTTACACATTCCGGCTTCCAGTCCTACCAATCATACTCAAGCTCAACATGTAAATGAAAGCGTTTAAGCATCTTTCTAAGAAGATGAAATTAAAAATTTTCCATCAAAAAAATACAAAGCCTCTAATCCTCATCACTAACCTAAGGTTAGTATAAAAGCTTAGTTAAACAAATGCAGTAATTTTCTTAATCAGTCAGCACTTCAGAAAGACAGATGCTTCTGTTTATGTTGGTCTATTATCAAGTCCTTTGGTGTCTGAATAATTCTTACGCCTATCCTGAAACTTCATTTACATAAATTTCTTCTATATTATTCTGCCTTCCGTGACAGATAGCACAAGTATTTTTATTTGGTGGGTTTGCTTATCCTTCTTGGCCTTGAGAATCACAGCATTTTGTGCATTTCCTGTATCTTTTTATCCAACTCTAGTGGTCGAAAATTAGGAATAATTACACTATATGTGAAAATCAAAAGCTGTATAAGAACTAATTCTACAGTCTTGAAGCTCTCACAGGAAAACCATTTATGTAACTGGATTTTATTCAACAAATGTTGTCTGTTACTCAGAGCTTTGTAGAAGAACCACACAAACTGAATACTAACTCAATTGCTGGCTCTCTGAAGGTTTTGAGCTTGAATATGAGCTCTTTGGCTGTTGAAGGTACTTGCCAGCAATATATATTTTTATATTCATATACATATATATATGAGCAAAATTCACCACCCTCACCTTTTTTTTTTTTTTTTTTGATAAAACTAGAATAGCTAGGACAGAAACAGGAAAGCTCCAACTTTGAAATCACAGTGCAGATCTCATCAGCATTAACTAGTAACATACGTAAAGAAAAACATACTTAAAGAAAAGAGTAAAACAATCCAGATCTTGTTCAATGCTATGCAGATGCCATGGGTATTATATGACTGTGTATGGCTGAACTAATGAATTATCTCTTATCCCTGCTACTAGTTGATTGACAGATTGGGAGATCAGTTCCTACCTTCTTGATTTGAATTTCTGTCAGTGCTGTTTCTGTACCAGAGTATCAAAGTATCATTGCATTGACTTCATGCAGACATAAGAATGGCTTTCCCAGCTATCCTTAAGTGGATCATTATGGCTTCATTGTGACTGTCAAAAACTTAAAAAGATTTTGGAAGTTTCCACAGCAATAAGAATTATTGAATTTTAGGCTGTGCTCTTGAGCAAGGGGATGGTGAATGCCGTCCTTTCCATCCTTCATGGAGAATTTTCATATACTGTTCCAGTACAAGCATGAATAAACTGAAAAGCTTTAAGGACAAGAATTTGAAAATGTTCACGTTGAGAACAGAAGATTTTTTGTCTTTTCTACTTTTCCTGTTCTTTTTGTTTTTATTTCTCTTATTAAAAATAAAACCACAGCCATTCTTCTCATAAACAGAATAGTGAATCAGGAGAGATGTCTAAAATTCATCTGGGTCTTTGGACAAAGTGTTCTGGTCTACTTCCAGTTTGGTCCCCAACAGCCTTCTTATTAAACCAGCTCACAGTATATCTGCTTTAGCCAAAATATCAGTGTGCATCCAGCACGCATGTCATTTTTACCTCTTCCCTTCAGTAGTTACATGAGAAATATAAATGGCAATAGAACTGCAATCCATTTCTACATCTAGTCTGCATCCTAAGTAGTGCTAAATAATTATACAATAAAGCAACTATGTTGTATATAAGAAAGATTGTATTATGCAAGACAGTTGCCAGACTTTCTTGACCAATATTTCCAGAGTGCTTCAAAACAATTAAACCTAAAGAACAGCTTTCCAAGTAACACGTCAAGCACTTTTTTCCTTCTAGCAGATTATCAAAACACAGAACATGGGCTTCAGTTTATCAAATTAGTGCCTAAAAATATTAATCTCATAGCTAAAGAGCTTTCAACACTTGCTGAGCTGACAGGCTTATGTCACAACTAACAGGTAAAACAAGAACTACTTATTACAGCTATCAGATATGAACAAGTGGGTTTTCTATGACCAAAACTTGAGTAAAGCCTGTTTTTCCTCCAGCTTTCAATGAACTCCAGATACGCTAATCACTGTCCTACTTCACAGCTCCCACTGTACACAGTTGTATTCCATAAGATAACAAATGACTCTTGAAATAGTTAAGCTTTTGGTCTAATGAGGATGTTAAATATATTAGTTGTACTCTGTTGTAGAAGCTAATACAATCTTGTGTGTCTCAAGAACTGTATGTAACAACATAATGTTTCAGTATGTCTATAATCACAGTAGAGAGTACATTCTAAAAACCTCACTGTTTAAAAGATGACATTAACACACGAGGCAGCTATTGTTATGTGGCTCCCTATTCTTCATGGAATGTTTCTTACTCAAGTTTACTGTGGTGTTTCATAGGAATGACCTAGAATATTTATTCTGGTTTCAGGATTCAGAACTCATTAATAGTCAAAAGATTTGACAAACAAAAATACAGTTTACAATTGGGCAAACACATTTTAAAAGAACTAGCTTAAACTCTAATAAAAATAAGAAGACAAATTACCAGTTCCTGAATATTTTGTAATTGCCTGTAGAAAAACAAAACATTAATTAGGCTTTTAGGCAATTGCCTGAGAAAGTCCCGGATAAAAATATATAATTATCAGACAGCTTAACTCTCTACATGATGTTTGCCAGCTTGACTTAAAGGCAGAGCTATTCTAAGGTGATGTTTATGAGTTAAAAACTATTTAAAGGAAAGTCAGCTTTCATGTCCAAAGATTTAAATACCTAAGCATGTTCTAAAACAGACTGTCCATTGGGTAAGCAGTGGCTGACACTTTCTCAGGAGTTAACGGGGTCTCTGTCTAGTCCAGCTCTCCCACTGCAACAAGTGCCCACCTTTGGGCTAGGGACATGCATGTGAACCAGTCTACCCGAATGCTTCCAGGGGCAATCCAAGCATGGGAAACAAGAAGCTCATACGGGAGCTTAACTTCATAAGTAGTAGTTTGAACATGGTTGAAACACAGCTATAAGTGCAAGAATAATTATCTCATGGACAAGGTGGAATGCTTTTAAACCAAAAGAGGGGAGATTTAGATTAAATATTAGGAGGAAATTCTTTACTCAGAGGGTGGTGAGGTGCTGGCACAGTCTGCCCAGACAGCTGTGGGTGCCCATTCCTGGAGCCCTTCAAGGCCAGGTTGGACGGGGCACTGGGCAGCCTGATCTGGTGGGTGGCAGCCCTGCTTACCGCAGGGAGGATGGAACTGGATGATCTTTAAGGTCCCTTCCAACACACGGACTGCAATAACCATGGCTTCTTATCAAGAAATCAAGGAAAATGTCAAATGAAAAGGGACAGTGTACCCTTGCAATGTAACTTTTGAGCAACTTGCCTATTTCTGAAAGGTAGACACTTGCATAGCAGAACTTTAATCCACTCCCTTTTCCATGTTCTTGTTTCTGTTTCTCAGGTTTTGAGATAGAAAGCAGCTGAGCACACACAAGATGACATTCTTCTGTTCATCCTACACTATTTCTTCCCACCATAGCTTCACCCTAATCTCAATTACAAACTTTTCACCACTGCCTAATATTGCCTTCTATTTAGGTATAGGTGCAGAAAATGTTAGAGAAGCAAATTCCTCCCAGCCTTCAGCTTTAAAAGCCAATTCACATTAGTATGACACATTCTTGAGTGAATAAGCCAGGTGAAATTAACTCCTGTAGCCCAACGCTGACAGACAGCTTCAATCAGCCAACTTACCCTCCGCGTGGAAGGCGTAATCTAGACTGCTGTCAATTCCTCTCCGAAAGATTTTCTTCTACTTTGTTCTCTAAATCAGCATTGATGAGGCAACAGCTTGTTCCATACAAGCTCACTATGAAACAACTTACTGAAGACTGATAAGGGCATGGGAAATGAATTTCTTGCATGTGTTTCCACTGCTGTGATCTGTCCCACAACTGGTAGCACAGAATTGCTGCTGCAGCTCAGGCATGGGCAACAGAGGGCCACTGGCACATGGTTTTGTGATGCTGGAGGAATCCTACCCCAGCATGCTAAAGGCAGCCAGAAGTTGCCACAGATGCACACTGGCTGGAAACACGGCAAAGTGATTGATTAAAGTGATCTTATCAGCCTTAGAGCTGCTGTATTGACCCACGGATATCTGAGCCACACAAAACCCTCTTTAAGAAAAGCTATCAGGAACTTTGAATATTTGCTCCCCTGCCTGCAAATGGTCAGTGGAACCAGTTTTTATGGTTTTCTCTTAACATGCCATTACAGTTCTTTCAGATTTCTACCCCTCAATCTCAGTTTGGGGCTACTTTCTCCTTTGGCGAACCTGTACCACAGATAGCTTCAGATTTTCAGACAAGATTGAAAAAAAAAGTCAGTGAAAGATATTTTACCAGCAGGAGTGTTATCAGATTCCAGTTAGAGCATGTATCATTTTAGAATATTTATGGACTTTCAGGAAAGAAAGCTATTACAACCTTTTATGCCATCTACCCTAACAGTCCTTACTATTCAGGTATTCTAGAATTAAAGTGCTTTACGTTCAGGCTCACAGGGTTGTTGAGGTTGGATGGCACCTCTGGAGGACAACTTGTCCAAACCAGGGCCACCTGGAGCCCTGGTACGTCAGTGTAACATTCACCTTCAGGCAGCACTACGCTATTGTACCACACTGTTGAATCTTTTTGCCTTCCTATATCTGTTTATACTGTAAGTTATAATTTTCCCTCATAACCAGATTTCTTCCTTAGATGAACCATTCATAGTAGGGCTTAGCACGGATGTTTTCTATTCCATAAAACTCTTTAAAATAAAATAAAAGAAAAAATATCCTGTGACTATAGCTCTGATCTTTTTTTCTGTGGAACACTATAAAGGAAAATGATGTCCTGCCCCCAAACAACTCCCTTTTATTCTAGATGCTCAGACCTGATTTGGGCAACAAGCCCCTGCTGCAGCTGCTCCACCTCCAGGAAGGGCTCTGAGACCTCTGCAGGTCTGTCAAAGACATCTGCTGGGTCTGGCAAGCGTAAGCAGTAAGGTCCTGGGGAAACGGGCAGCCTCTCCACCTACCTGTGCTGAACAGCTCCGTGAACTCTCTGTAGAATCTGACATGATTACATCCAGCACTTCTGTAACCTGCACTGCGTATAAATACACTACAGCAGACCAGAGATCTACGGCCGGTGCAAGGAAGCCTGACCGAGCCTGCACAGACCTCAAGTCAGTGTTCAGAGTTACTGGAAGCTGACACACTTCACACTCACACCCTCCCATTTGCAGAAGAAAACTTCAAATATTTTGATTATTCTTTCTCTAACCATTCTCTTCTATCTTCCCTCAGACACACATGCACACTAAATGCATGCGTTTGCCTGTCACATATGCACGTGTATATTTATATATATTTACACACATGCAAGACTGTCAAAGCTTCAGCACCTCTGAGCCACGACATCCTATCATGACTGTCACTGGGACATACTGAGGGAGATCCATCTCACCTAACTCAAAGCAACGTAGACCCTATGGCAGAGCTCATCACTTCAGAGTCCCTTTATGGTTAATGGAGATACACAGTTTTTTTCATATGATCCATTAAGAACTTCAGGATGGTAAGACACATCCTACAAGCACTGGTTTCTCTCCTCTGGCTATACAGATTGCAAGCTTTCCAGGACAGACACCACCTCTGTTCTGCTTCATGCCATGCCAGGCACAACAGGGCTTTCTGGTAGTGAATAACGAACAGGTAAGCAACAATACCAGCAGCCTGGATAAAATATCACTAAACCAGAAGACAACTTCAGTGTGGTAATGAATCAAAATTAACAAGGTGTCCCCTGCTGAACTTATATTAAAAGATCAAACTGTGCCAAAAGACACCATGCGAACCAGCCAATAATTTCTCCAAATGCGTACTTTATTACCCTTGACTTCACAGATGCATGGAGAATCCAAGTTCCCTATACTAAGTGGACTATTTTCCACTTCTTAATTTAAGTATGTAACTCTTTTTTTTTCTCCTTGGAATTTGGCTTGAAAGGGTTTTTGTAAGCCACAACCACACTGGTATTAATTTGTGAGGGATCTGTGAAGCCTCCCTTGTTTTTCTTTGTATGCTCAGTGAAACTCCGGAGCTTTCTATCTCATTTAGCACTCTCAGTAAAAATTCTATTATTTTACTTCCTTAATCTTAAGCTTTTCATTCTTGAAGTATAGAATCAGTTTTTTTTCCCCAGAATTTTTTGATTCGGTTTAAATACATTTATATTGGTTTAGAACTTTTTTCCCCTTAGAGATAAGGAAACTTTGTCAGAACAGCTTTATTAATTTTATAGAATTTTTATTTTATATTGTATTCTTCCTTCACTTCTTCTTGATAGATTTTTCTTTTTTTAGAAAAAAACACTTAAGAAGATTTTTTTCCTAGCATCACAAAGCCCTCGCTATTTACTAATATGCTGATAGATTTAAAATAAATGATAACTTTCAAAGAAATTTAACAGATCATTCTGATATCATTTACTATTGTCTTTCATTGATGAAATACTTAAGAGCTTTAAGGTAGTACTCTTTCTAATATTAAAGGGTACATCCCCAGATGGTATAAACACTGAAATAAAACTGCACCATTTTACGCTAGTAAAATCTGGGACTTAAATTTTTACAGTGAAGATTGTTGATAAATTGTTGCTGTAGTGAAACACTCTCTGAATCAGTTCTCCATGGTATCAGAGGATAATCAGAGACTCTAAAGCAACAGAAAAAGGAGAGCCTAAAATAACTGCCAGGTCCCTGCCCTTTTGTGTTAGTCATACGAATTTCAATGAGTACAGTCTAAGAAATCTACAGATTAGGACTCTAAAATCCACGTCATTAACCTTTTCCAGTTCTTTCCTCTTTTTTTTTTTTTNCCTTTTCAAAACATGTCAGTCCAGGGAAATCATGTAATACAGTTAATTACACGGAAGAAGATGAAACTCCAGCACAGCTGTCAGAATTCTATTCAACTTCATATGAAGCATTACTTCCTTTAGGAAATATCCTTCCTTTGTAGATATTACTGTCATAAAGGTTTAAAACAGAGATGAGCCCAAAACTACAAAATGTTAATTTCCAGGTTACATCAAAGATCTTTGTAAGACAAGCAGAGCAGATTTCTGTCAGAGGGGATGATGGAGCTTGTCCTGCTAGTGAGGATCTGGGGGTCAAAGTGCCCGTCTTTGATTTTCAGTTCTTACAGACTTCTGCTTTATCTCATCTTGCTTTTAATTTCTAAGAACAAAACCACAGATCCTAACAAGAGGAAGTTGTTTTCTTTTCACTAGTCTGGATCAGACGAAGGTTTTCTGTAAAGCTCATTTTCATTTGGAGTTATGAAGATGATCCTACTGGTTTTGCACAGTATATACAATACACCTGGTAGCTGTAGCAGTTACATTAAGTAGGACACATTCATTCACTCGTATCACTTCACAGAAAAGCAGACTGAATACATCCCTTCCACAGTACTCAAGTCCATGCCATTTCAGAGCCAAAAAGATGAAGCCGCTTTTCCGGTAAGTCAGAAAGGTACACACTTGATTTTAAAGGTGTGCCCACACTGTTGAGAGATGGCAACTTTCGTAACTTTAAGCATCAAACTTAAATGCCTAAGTTCCTCAAAAAACATATTGAGCTTCCAAAAGACAAGCGGCAGTATTATAACCAGAAACTCATCTCTTTCTGTTAATCAAATAGGAAAATTTGGACTCCTAACTAAATTAAATTTGCTGTCTAAAGTTAGAAGGCCTGAATACCTGCTGAAGCTCCAAGTACAGGGGTGTCTGTCAAGGGATAGATGGAAAGGGATAATAAGGTGCAATTTAATTTGAATCTTATTCATTCTGTTTTCATCCTGCCTTCAACAGAGAATGTTTTTGATCAGCTCCACAGCAAGGGGTGCCTACTGTCTTCTTAACATGAAGACCCACTAAGATTTTGAATTCAAGACTAACTCATACTTCCATCCCTTTCCCTTTACTCATTAGCTGAGACAGAATTTAAAGCATCACCAAATGAGCTGGGAACAGAGAAGAAATAACAGGAAAACCCATATCCTCCTTACTGGGCTCACCCAGAGAGGTTGTGGAAACTGCATCTTTGAAGAATTCCAGATGCAGTTAGAGAAAACTACATTTGCCTTAATCTAGTGTTGGCAATAGCCCCATTTCCACTGGGAGGATGGACTACTGATTTCCATCTTCAATGAAGATTGTGTCTTTCTAGTACTCTTTCCAAGTTAAGGGAGCAGGGTGGGCAGAGAAGCAGTGGGATGACACTGCTCCCAAAGCCTCCATAGCGTAGCTGGGAGTCTTAGATTGAAAGCATTAATGCCTAACTTGTGGGTGAGTACGAAAATCACTATGGCTCTAAAGAGAAATTAGCATAACTTTATCCAGATAATTTTTAACATGCTTTGGTTTTAATTGATACTTTTCAGTAAACTTTTTAGAAAAACACGAGCACAAATAAGTTTTTGTAACTCAAATTAGCTGAATGTTAAAATAACCTTGCTTATTTTTTAAAAGGACTATGGTGTCTGCAGGAGGGAAACCTTGTTACTGATGTCTACAATCCCTGTAAATGGAAAAAAAAAAATCACTGAGCATCATGAATAGCAAAGTTTTCCTGTGATCTTCCTGAAAAGGGTTTAAATGAAAGCAACCCCTTGCTAACAGAAGAGCCTGTTCTGATGCACACAGTGGCTCAGGCAAAGCTCAGAACCTTAAACACCGCATGAGGTAACAAACAGAACTCTTAAAAACATCTCATTCTTGCTTTCTCACAAATGATTTTTCAGAGGACAGAAATGAACAGTTGAACCACAGCTGCTTTGCTTTCAGCAGAAGCGTATTTCTGCACTGCACTGAAACATTCTCTTTTTCTGTAGAAGCAGATGACCACATATACATCATGCCACACTCCCCTGAAAACGATCTGACACACTTTATATTACTTAGAGGTTTTTTAATGCTATTTAAAAGATCAAACCCCTCCAAGGTGTCTGATTTAGTAGCTTATTACTACAAGCTTCAAATTCAATCTCTTCTTTTATCTGATTCACTGGGTAAAAGAGAGGAGGCTGAATTTGAGTTTCAAAGGCTAAAATAGACTATATTCAATCTTATTTCAGTAAGAGTTCTCTAGAGAAACTTGTGAGGACAAAGGAGAGAAAAGCAAACAGATGCACATAACTCAGTGGTACAACAAATTTCAAGGGGCTTAATATTCATTTTAGTCTCACTTGAAAATGCTGAGTGTGATGTTGCTGATCCTCAGCATTGGGCTTCTGATAACTGAAGGTAAGTTCCAGCCAGCCACATCATCTGCCAAAGATAGCACTGGGACAAGAAGTGTGGTCAGAGGCCAGACATTGTCACTCTACATCTTCCTCTGATGACATTCCCATCAGAACATGTGGTTAGCCATCTGGAGCTGGACGACTTGTTCCAGGAGCTTGGTATTAGACTTTAACTAGCTAAATCAAAAATGTTCAGAAAATTGCTCTCTCCATCTTTGAATAGCACATAAATGAATGTAGTTACAAGGCCAGAAATAGGCAGAGAAGAATCCTCCAGTTGTCCAACTCCAACCCAGCCCATTTCTCTATGCAAGTAGAAGGTACATTAACAGCAGCCTCAGTAATGGTTCTCGCATTTTCTGGTAGTTATGGAGAACACTCCAGCTGTTAGCATGGGTCAGCAACCTGAGTGCACAAACAGGCTCTGAAACCTATCTCAGAGGGGTTTATCTCTGTTCAAGGTCACTCCCATTCTGACACCAGCTATGTAACCTTGGATCAGGCTGTTGTAAAAACTGTTAAATTCTGAAAAAGGGCCGTGCAAGAAATACTGGTGAGAAGCCACATCTAGTGCATGTGTGATTTCCCATTGGCTCACAAGGTACATTTAAGCTCAGATCCTTGCCTGTTTCTGTGTGAACCTCACTGCTGCCATGTCTATCCCTCCCAACTCTGTGCGCTATTCTCCTCAAGATTCTTTGCAGGGCTGCTGCCATTTTTTACCTCACTGCACTTGCTGGATCTGGCAGCATCAGTACAGAAAAACAAGTAACAGGACCTGAAGAGCTTACCTGCACACCTCCCATACAAGCTATAAACAAGTGTAGAAAAGAACAAAAAAGCCCAGATGCACAGTATGTTCTGGTACCATGTTCTTTACGAACGTGAACTATGGAAGAAAAAATATCCACTGTAAAAGTTATGAGGAATGTAGACTGAGGAGTTAAATTCTCTCAACTACATGAAAGAGTAAAGGCTTCACTATTCACGCATCAGAAGAAGACCCTCATGAGAACACTAAGTGCAAGAGAATGTTCTCATTGCACCTTCCAGCGTCAGAAAAGCATTCAGCAAAACTGGGAGCCAATGAAAGATTAGTAAATCTTCTCACATCTAAGTTCATCTAGGTGAAGCATGAAGACCCATTAATACCCTCCTCATACAGCATTTGTCTAAAAACATTGGCTCAATGACATTTTCCCTTAGCAGCATGAAATCCTGTGTATTAAACTACATGATTTAGGGAGGGTTGAATTTTCCAGAGTTTTCCATCATCTTTGACATTGTCAGCCATGTACTTTTCATATGGTACATCTCTAAGTGTTCAAGAAAATCTCATGCCATCCATTCCACCTTTGCACACAGTACAGGTGTGTGCATGCGTTTAATACTACAGGAAAGGAATTTCTTGATGGCAGCATCATGCTTTGACTCTAGGTGCATCACTTGTGTTTTGCAATAGTTCTTTCTCATAAGGATCTTAAACACACATCAGAAATTTTAAAAATTATTTCAGTCACGAGCAGCTTCTGCAGTATAGTCATGCATGCAAGTTTTATAGAACTTATGTGATCTGACTGCAGAGTGCATTTTTGATTAACCAGACCTAAGGCTTTAATAACAAAACAGCAGGTGGGGTAACAAGAAAATTAAAACTCTTAACAGTCTCAGAGTAATACAGTTATAAATATAAAAGATTTCAAAGCATCTCGTTTGCATTTTTGAAAAACATCCTCAACAATGTCGTAAGATGTACTACGTATTTCTGTTACCAGAAGAGGGCGATATTTCTACAGTCTGATAAATACCTCTCAGGTTCTTCACACTTCCCAGGGAGGGCACACACTGTCTTACATGACAGTCTTACCTTTTCCTTTGGAAAGGGCCACTGCTGTTCTAGAAGTAATTTCTGGAAATGGTCTCCTACTGTAGTGGTGGAGTCTTGTTCAGAGACTGCACATCCACTTTGACCAGCTGTTAAACTCCAGGCATTTCTCCCATTTGTGGAGAGCATCTGTAAGAATATAATAAAAAAGAGTTTTGTCACAACCTTACTGTTTGAATGACCACCTTTTGTTTCTTGAACACTTCTGAGTCAGTTCTGTCCTTTCGGTTAGTAACAGGTCAACATTTTGGATCTTTTCAAGGTTTTTGTTTGCTTGCTTGTTTGTTTAAAGCAAGCTTCTCTGTATTTTTTAAGAGTTTAAAAATTAAGAAGTTTCTAAATCCACATTCTTATTATAACGTATATTATTCTGCTTAAACTGCCATTGGATTGGCATAGTATGACAGTAATTGAGTAACTGTTAATGAGAACAGACTCAGTTCTTGCATCAAAGCTTCAAATGTTTACAAAACTTTTTTGTTTTTCCCGTAGCTAAAGGGAAGCTTGTGCTTCAACTGGTGTTTGCAGAAGAACCTCCAAGCTTAAATTGTTGCACCACATATGAAGGTGCTGTGATTTGTTCTTAGAATTTGTTCTCTTCTGCTTTTTTTCATTATATATAATGTCCCAATCTGGATTATTGTGCTGTTAATACTTTTTTTGTTTAATGTATAAATACCAACTCCCAATGTATCTCTTAATGAAAGATACACGTTTTCATGGAAATTATTATCCAAAACCAAGCCAGCCTATTCTATCAGCTATTATTCGCATCCATAGAAGTGCTGAAGACTATGTACATCAACTCCTCATTGCTTTCAACAGTGTGTGCTCGTGAAAACAAACCAAAGCCTTTACTTTTGTAAGCATATTGCTTACAGCACTGAGTTATATGAAAGTTGATACACTTGAACATTAGACAGATACATTTCTTTTGAAAACAACATGGAAACACATCATGTATTTCCTAAAGAATCTGAGTAGTAAGAAGGAATTGTACTGGGACAAAGGCAGTAATTTGGTAATGGTAAAAAGCTAAGCGGGGTGAGGTAACATCTTGAAGAGTCAGGAGATTACAGATAAGAAGGATTAGCCACTGCTCTTTGCAACTTCAATCTCAGTTCTGTGCACTTAATATGAATCAGCTGCTCCCACGTAGCAGAGAGAAAGCCCATCCACCATCAGCCATACAGATAAAAACCAGTGTGTCACTGCCCGCTCCCCACTCTCAAAAAAAAATGGAACCCAGAGAAAAATATTAGAACAGAGGAAGCTTCAAAGGGAGACTGTGATCATTTCTCTCAAAAACCACAGAATCAATACAACCAACAAACAATAAGGAATCAAAGGCTGTTTGTTTCTTACATTTACATGTTTGATGTACAAAGACGGAACCCATGAAGCTAATGACTGACGACAATTTGTGAAGGGGCTAGGAGAGACTTCCTGCAAAGAGCAACGGGAAGCAAGAGAGCGGTCATCATTCCTTTCACAGTATGAGGAGGAGATGTTGCAGACCGTCTGCATTAGATAGGCAGCAAATTTCTAAAGATTCCCTCTTAGAAGATGGGAAGGAGTTTAATTTTTATTGCTAAGGTAGCTTGAAATATTCTTTCAAATAGGAGAGTCTACTGTGTGTGACTGATCAGGCCAAACAAACAAGCCAGGCCATCTCTTAAGAGACACAAATTCTACTGCATTGATCCTGACATTCTCCTGTGAGAGAATGGGTATACACCACCTGTTTAGTGAGTGTGTCCATGATGTCCCACCAACACATCCTGGTTTGTCTGCCCTTCCCCATTTCATCCTGTGGCCAGTGTAATGAGATCACACAGAGCTCTTCAACCTGCATAACACGTGTCCCGACCAACTGCAATTGCCCTACTCAGTCAGATCCAGGTATATACTAGATTGAAACTTTTAGATAAGAGAGCACACTAGTAAATGTTAAAAATGAGATGTTGGGAAGAGATAAAAGAGATGAAAAGAGACAAAAGAACCAAGGAAGGAAGAGAACAAATAAAGATTTGACTGCTTTTGTCTCATTGGGCATAAATAGGTCATTATTATCTGTAATACCAATAAGTGGTATTGAAGAGTATGTACAGTTTGGACTTCATTGATGACTAGTGTGGTTTGTCATTTTCTATGCAGGGCAGGCGGCTTCTAAAATACAGGTTTTTATCTCACTTTTTAATACATTGGAATCATATGTGTGCTTTTAACTAATGGGCATCTGCATAGGTTCAGACAGTGAGCATCTTCAGGTGGGACTCAGGCTTGTGAAGGAGCGGTTTGAGGTTTCTCTCTGGTGCAGCCATGAAAAAGAATCTGCCAACGGAGGTGAACAGAAACCCACTGAATTTTCTGATTTCATTCATTTTAAAAACACTGAGGTTCAACAGCTGAAGGAGGGAAAAAGGTGTGGTACTGAGAGGAATGAATCCAAATCATTGTCCAGGTAGGAAAGTTTGTTTCAATTTGAAGAATTCTGTTCAGTTCTAATGAGTTTTGGATAGAGAAATGGGGAAGTGACTGCCAGATTGAATTTATTTCACACTGTCTGAACTCTTTTCCCCAGAGTACCACAGGGCTAAAAGAGAATCGAGTAGTAAGAAATGGAAAGGGTCCCATCTTACTTTTATATTGTATTATTTCAGTTCACCTGTTCCATTTTACCTTTGAACCAAGATCAGAATTCTGGAAATTTTGGTTAAACAAAAAGAAAATTAATCACTGTGTATATTAATTCACAGGATAACCAAAAAGAGGTTTTTGAACGTACAAGCAAACCAAAGTTTATCTAGGAATAAAATAGGAAGAAATTCACTTAACTTTTCCTCATGCCTGTGTAATCCATCATTCAACCTGTGTCACCTCACCCATATAGTTGTAGTATTGTTGTATTCTTGGCCTTTCCAGAGAGTGATAACAATCTCAACATTATTTATTATAAGGGGGAAGTAGCTGTGAGATAGAGAAAACTGGATGAAAGCACTAAGCCATTTCACACAAATCCGGCTCCTGTTAGCCGCTAATCAGTGCCATTATGCAGAGGTTGGGCAAATAAAAGTGACCGTGACCAAATCTGACAGCTGCCCCTGGACTGGTGTGAGTTGGTTGGAAGAAGAGTCCCTTTGAAGTTTACCTTCAGTGGGAAAAGTTGGTCGCTTCCTTAAGTATTTCATATCCCGTCTAAAGTAACAATCAACCTTGACTGAATTTGGGAAGCTTTTGCCCAGATCTTTCAGAAGGTAGAAAGAGCAGCAGTGCCAAAGAGGGTTCTAATCTCAAGTAAAGCACGAACAGATGCCAGAGCAGACTGTAAAACACTGCAGACAGCACTGCATTAAGTAGTTTTCCCATTTTACAGAAAGAAAACTTTGGTACTGAATGACAAAATTCTTTAATATTATCTAAGGAATCTATTACCAATCTAGGAATGAAATTCAAATCTCCTCATGTCCAGCTCTGAAACCAAACTTCTCTAGTTCCACATATTTGGTATCTTGCAGGATTGCACACTTCCAGTTCCTGCAGTTCCCACACTTGTAGCTTGGGGTGAAATTCTGAGTATCTTACTTGGTAATGGAATGTCCACATCAATACTGTTTCTTTATATCTAGATGCATATGTTCACACAGAATACACAGAATATATTTGCTACTACACTTCTCCCAAAGGCAAAATATGTCCTTCTGACTTCTCCCGAGTACAAAAGTTATTTTTCAAAATTACTTAAAATACATCTCACATGCAGCATTCTGGAGTCCATGAGTACTGGCAGGTTGACGTGCCCAGGTGCTGTCCTGGCATAGTGCTAGTCAGGCATCGCTGGGCCACAGGTTCAGGGAAAATAGCTATAGCATTCAAGTCTGCTGTGCTTAATGTACTGTGATCCGTGCTCTACTTACTGAGCAAAGAGAAGGGAAAGATAAAGGGAATTCTATATCCTTTCCCATATATAATCACTACAGTAAGTGGTCCGATTGCAACATGAAATTAAAGATCAAAAAAGATAATTGACTCTCAAGATTAGTGTCATTTCAATACTGAGCATCATCAAGACAACACCATAGCTTTCCAGTCAGGTTCCCACTTTATCTTCTGGCTTGACTAGAATTGGCAACATGACTTTCAGCAACACAGACAAGAAAAAGCATGCCTGCAACCCTTGAGACCAGTAGGTGTCATTTCTTAAGCAGAAAGGCATTCTGTTCGTATTCTGTTGCAGATCCTGTAAAGAGTCCTCTATATCCTGCAGCTGAAGAGTCAAGACTAATAACTCATTTGACCTTTACGAGTATACAAACAGGATGGCAGAAAAGATTATTTTAATCAGATCTGAATGCGTATGAGAGGGCAACAAGCAATTATATAGATTATGCAATTATGCTTTTATCTAACATTTCAGCAGAAATCAACTTAGGGAGCCAAAAGATAACTGTCACAATTGCCACAGAAACACAACAGTGTTTAGATCATCGTTTAAAATACTACACTTTTATTGAATACACATGTAGCTCCATTAGCTGAAAAAATAACAATTACAGACTGTGACTTTTATGTAGGACAGCATGTGTCCTAATGCTGTGTGTGTGTCAAACAGCAGTAGGATGCAGGTAGGATGTGTTTGGAATTATTTGTTCCAAGATTTCTCCCTTCCTCTGGAAAGAGAGGGGAGTGGTTGCTCAAGACAACAGCATAGAAAGACATTCTCATTTCAGCGGAGTGAGACAAAGAACGTAGAACAATTATTTGTTGTGCTATTTCTACCATCACAAGCCATGGTCTCCTAGTTCCTGTGAAATAGGCACTTCCATTCCACATATGTTGGGAATCAGAAGAGATGACCACTGGATTTGCCCTAGGGTAAGCTTTGTGCATGAAAGCTGTAAGAGACTGAGAAGCAAAAGGGGATCACCGCAATAACAACATAACGAGCCATGCAAAGGCAACGTATTTCTCCAGACTGATTTCCTTATCTTGTGAAGACTACGCAGACCTGTTGAATTACAACAAGCAAATTTAGTGGGAGAGGAAAAGATCTCACGAGTTAAGCTTGTGTGCATTTCGTCAGGGGGAGAGAGAGATCCCTTGAAGCTTCTCCAACCCACTGACCCATTTCCAGAATATTCTAGTATTGACCAAGGACAATGAAGTAGACAAGGACAATAAAGTAGAGGCCTAGATAATATTCCATCCTGTTCTTGAAGTACAGAACTTATCTACCAGGTTTTATCTATAGTTCCCTAATGTGCAATATTCCCACAGGATCGCTGAAGTTAGCATAAGACACACTTCAGAGGAAACGCTCAGCTCAGGGAAGAGATCAACCTTATGTCAGCTGTTGTGTCTGACCACATACAATTTTACTGATCTGTTTCTGCTTTTGATCAAGCTAAGCCTAAATTCTCCTTTAACTCTTGCTTCATTTCAAATCTTTTTCAATGATCGTATAGAAGAAAACATGGCCAATTTTATTTTCCCATCACATAGAAATTAAATTCTGTTTTTCTGTAGCAACACTGCAGAAACACTGCTAATTTTCTGTAAGTCAGGAATTGGTAATTAAAATTCATTTTTATAAAAACTGTCAATTTGTTAGAGGAAAACAAGGCTAGCAGAATAAGGACATTAACTACAAATGTCAGTAGAAAATGTAGCTTGAATTTTTTGGTGTTTTTTGTTTTAAATTTTTATATGGAAATATCTGCTTCAAAGTATGCTTCAATAGAAGAGGAGGATATATTAGCTACTCATGTTAAATACTGTACACATGGAATCTGAAATAAAACAAAGGGTTGGAGGAGGCCTATTTTACTTGGGGAAAAAGCCACTGATGGATAACTGTTATTGAACCAGAAAGAAATAATGAGGCCGTGGGTTGCAAGAGAGAAAGATGGGATTAAGAACGATTGTTTAAAGACAGTGACATAGAGAAAGAATGAAAGCTCTCCACTTAAAGAATGCAAAAAACATAATAAACAGGAAAGGAGGAACTCAAGCATGTGAATCTGTGGAAACGTGAAGCAAATTGCAGCCTGAGATTCCGTCTGATCAGGAAGCTGACAGAAGTATTTAACTTCCAGAGTGAGACCTGTGGAGAGGATGGGTTCCAGCAGACAGAAAAGGGTGCAGAAATACAGCTCTGAAAGGAGGAGGAGCTCAGGGCAGAGGAAAGGAAAGAAATATACGTGCTGACTGCAGCAGCATTGCCGATCTCTGCTGAATTGAAAGATTTATGGTTGGAACTCTATGGGAAATTACACGAGAGCTCCAGGGCAAGATAAGAAGCCAGGCTTGGAAATGCTTAGGAGAGGAAAACGAAAGAAAAAAAATTTAGGAGAGTCATTGAGGAGGGTTTGCATGATGTGCATCCTAGATGGGAGAAGAATTGCTGAATAGTATTGAAAGGAAACATGTTTGCAGCAATATTGTAAGCCCATGTTCACCACCACTTCTTGCTTGACATTAAGAAATGAACAGAAATCAAAATAGCAGGTAGCTGATCAAAATGTGATGAAAGCTAACAGGGTCTGAAGACATATTTATGAGATGGCACTTCAAATTTATTTCATTCTCTTAAAGCAAATATGTCAGGAATATATAAAATTGAGAGGAGTGATCTTCCTGAATCAAATTCTTTTTAGAAAAACACTGAAGAAGCATTTACATTTCAATTTAACCATCAGTCGAGCAAAATGGAAAAGAGGAAGCCACTGCAATCTCAAGAAAGGAAAGAAGATGCTGGGAGTTTTTAGGTCTGAGAGAAAAAATCCACACACTGAGTGCTCTGTCAGTCTTTTCTGGGGATGAGAGCTCAGACTGGAAGTATCAGCGGTAAAGACTTGAGTGTGGCCACAGAACACCAGCATTGCTGTGTCCCACAAACAGATCATATCTAACTCTGAATTAACTCACTTGGGGACTAGAAATGTTAGGATTCAGACTAGGCAGTACAGCCCTATTAGTGGAGCTCAATTATTATTCTGCCAGTTCTGCTATGTTCTTTTCTGACCAATGACACAAATTATTGTAGGATCCCACAGCTTTACTTCTAAGTCAGGCTAAGATTATTTTATTTCTGAGTAGTTTGCCAAGTCTTCACAGCTTGTTACTTTATCCTCTTCAACACCTTCAGCCAAAACAGGACAGCCTGGTGATAAAACCCTATCAGACATGGAAAGCATCAGAGAGCAAATCTTCTATATTTCATTTGATCTACCTCACCCATGAATTTTTTAATTCTTATGCGATAACAAGATTTAGAATATCAAATTTTCAGTTACTGACAAAATCATAAAATAGGTAACTAGGATAAGTCTCATTGCTCTGGTAATACTTCACAATTTTTGGCTTTGGACATTGCTATTAAGCAACAGCATTGTCAACTAAAATATTTTAATTCAATAAAAATAGTGTATTTTTTTTTCTCTCTAAGAAACAAAAAGCCTTTCCTTTTGGCACATTTGCCCTTTCATGTGTTATGAAGACTTCTTATGCTCAAGTTTTGCCTGTCTTTTTCTTCAAAGCTATTTAGAAACTGTGACGTACATTCACCCCAGTTTTATTCTTACCCCATGGTTTAAAAGGAAAAGCAAGACCTCTGTCTGGGGCAGTTCACCTATCAAGTACTGTTGAAATCATGAGCCTTAAAGAAGTTGCAAGTTTGACCTACCAAGGTGTGATGAACACAGGTGCCAGAATCCCTAGTTTGTCAGGCTCTCTATTGCTGTCACCCTGCCAGGCAGCGTGCCAAAGGCTGAGGCAGGAGAGGCAGCCAGAAACCAGCAGGAATCTGTCAGAGCCCGAGTCAGCTCTGCTGAAATGAAAACGTTCTGCAAAATGTTCCAATCTCAGTGAACCAGCAAGTTCCAACAAAGCTGCACAGTGATTTGCTGCTTTGAAGGAGTGGACTATGACAGACATGGTCCTTTCCTACAGTCCTACCACGAAAATATATTTAAGAGAAGTTTCCTGACTAGTCTTGTTCAGGCTCAGCCCCTGATGCAGGAATCATCACCATCTTCCCCAGGTAACCTTGAGGTGAAGATACTCACCTTGCATAAACAGATTCAGCTCCAATCTGCAAGCCAGACACCCTTTACCTCCCTCGCATTTTCCATAGATGAGGGCATACTTATTTTGGTGCTTGGCTGTTCTGCCAGTTTGGGAGTTATCTTCACATCACCAGTGAACCAGACTTGCAGCTTTTCTGCCAGCCTTCCCCGCTACTTTCTTACAGGTTTTCTTCCTATTGCAGAATCACCCTTTTTATGTGGCACAGTAACAGAACGACTGTTCTCAGACATAGCTTTAAAGAGAAAACCGTTTCCAACTAAGAGTAGAGTCTGGAACTTGAAAGCACTGAAAGAGAAAGCAGAAGAAAAACTGAACCAATAAGCTGGAAATTGAACAACTATTTAATTCCTTTATTGACCAGAACTTCTTTGCCCTATTTGACCTCCGTGCTGTTATTAAAGTGCTAGCTCCAGCAATTCTTTGGGCAGAAGGGAAGAAGGCTGGGACTGAGCACCAGAAATGTGTGCTGAGGGCCAGAGGCAGCTGCAAAGCAGCCCTGGTCTTTGGCCTACCCAGTCAGTTCTGTTACTGAGAACAGCTCCTGCTCAACAGGAGCATAGAACTGAAGTGTGGCCGACTGGTAGAGCTATGCAGAATTGAAGCCTTCAAATACGTCTTTAACCCAATGTTTTCTTAATCCCAAAGGCCCATGACAGGACTTCATAAGCTTCCAGGTTTCAATCATCATCATTCAATCAAACATCTTCAATCACTGGAGTTGCCTCCAGAGAAGATAAGGCACTACAGAACACTAGTGTTGTCAAATCAGCAACATCCATCTTGCTAACATTAATTCTACCAGATTGAAAGCGTTTCTTCAGGCAGCAATGTTTCAGAAAATGCTTCCATCCTGGCCAAAGATTCATTCACGCATGTTGATAAGGTATTCCGAAAATCAGCATAAACAGTGAAAGGGTCAAATACTGCTCTGATGCCTACCAAGGTGTAACTCAGACTATTGAACCTTCAGGATCTGGTCCTGTGAGGGGGGTGGTAGTTTGTATAGTGACAGTATTAAGCTTCTGTATAGCATGAGCAAAAACTCAGCATCAGTGAGACCCCAGGGGTGGGATGTGACCAGCACAGCCCCTCTGTGAAAGGTGACTAAGGGGAGATGGGCAAAATATTGAACTCAGGCAAGAATATAAAGAGTAACCACGAACTATCATAAAGAAAGCTGATTTTCTCAACTCAAGGAAGGGCAGGAGGTAATTTTTCAGATACACGGCTGTACAAATGGGTCATATTAGTTTGTCTAAACAGCCTCCCCTGATACATTTAATATGGAGCAGCACCTTCCTGAGCTAGCTAGAGCAGCTGGGGGTAAGGGAGAAGTGGCTACATGGCTAGCCTAATATAAATTATAAAGACTAGACAATTAATAAAACAAGCTTTGAAGAGAGCAACAGGCTTGAGCTGGCTTCAACTCCCATGTTCATTCCCAGGGACTAGAGACATTCGGCATCGTGACAGTGAGCACACAGGGACTAGCAACGGCAATCATGTTCATGTTGTACATATGCATTGTGTCATGATATCCATATATTGCTATATCACTGATAAGTCAAAATCCCATGGAACATCAAGTATGTCAGATAAGTAAACCTGATGATGAATATTAAACCCTTGTTGTGAGAAATAGCTAAAAAGAACCTGGTCAGTCAATATTGCACTCTGATAGGTTCCCCTTCTTCCTACTTTCACAGAAGGAAGCAAGAAAACAATAATAGGACAGAGCAACAAATGGAGCCTGGCTTTTAACTGGAGTTCTCATGTTTTACTTTCAGATGAAACTGATAGGGACAGATGCTGGCTGACTGTTTTCCTACCAGGCCTGAAAGAAAAGCATCACAGACATTTAAGTGAACATGTCTTAAAAACACTACTTTGTACACTTGCACAAAGTCAGACCTTTACTACGTTACTGTAAACAAACCAACCAACAAACAAACAAACAAAAACATGCAGGCACATCAGGGTTTATTTTTGACCTAGAGGAAAATTTTGTCCATTTATGAGTATTTTTCTAACATCCATGCAGGAGGCTCCTCCTAAAATCTACCTTGCTCTGGGTTAGAGCCCAGGATGCTTCCCATCACCAGAGTATTAATCAGCAAAGAGGTGCTCTGCTCATCATTAATGGACCATAAAACTTGTTACACAGATTTTGTCACAGCTTGCAGAACAGATAAACAAGACTATCATTCAGAAGAGTGAGAGAGTCTAAACCTGGCGCCTTAATTAGCAAGTCAGGCTCCTTCATGCTGGTGTTCCTATAGCCAAAACTCAGTGTCACCAATCAACACGTTCTTGCTTTTGCTATACTTTCAGGTTACATTTGAATTATAATAAATTGAAATAAATTGATATATACTTTTGTACACACTTATACACAAACTGAAAGATCTCTTAAAGGTTTGATCTTGTCACATTTAGATAGAGTTTTGTATTACAGGAAGGGTTTTAGTGAAACTAAATACAGGAGAGAATTGTAAACCAAAGACAGATCTAGTTGGTCTCCTTCAAAGAGCACAAGGCCTTGTATTTGAAGAAAAGGATATGAAGCTGAGAAAAAGGCTAGCTGTATTTTATAAAGAGCCTGTGATGTTGTAAAGAATGGTTCTCTACTTCTGACCTTTCTCTCTAAGCATGTTAAATCTCACAAATCTGATCAAATTTACCATTTTGGAACTGAGAAGTCAAATATAAGAAAGACATTTTCATTTTTATGCTATACTTCTTCCACAATAAAAAGTAAATCTACCATATTATATTTAAATATTTTATTATGGAAGTCAGATTAAAATATACTTGCCTTCCTAGAATGTCCTGTGCATTATTAGAGTCAGCTTCAAATATACTGAATTGGAAAAAGGGTCACAAGCAAGAGTCCTCTCCCCTAATGCTCTGCCCACACTGTTCTGTCTTCAGACTGTGCCGTGAGGAAGCAGCAGGGGAGGCCTAGAGCTACACAATCCTTCATGCTAATCAGGCTATAGTGCTTCCAGAAGCACAGCTGACTGAATCAATTTGGATGTTTTCATACCATACATCATGTTTCCTGTTCTGCAGGGATGTGCAGAGCCAACTCAGGCATCTGTGTCCATGCTACGATTGCACCATAGCCTCCTTCAGAAAAGCACCCATCATGTGCTAGTGTTTTCATAAACATACCCCAAACATAAGTTTTTTTTTTTTTTTTTTTTTTTTTTTTT
>WBMW01004678.1:1441591-1490060 GCA_013396635.1 Penelope pileata
AAGAAAAAACAACCCTACCCTCAGGGAGCCAAAGTCATTGCTATGTTTGCATCTTTAGGAGAAACTCACTTGAATTTGAACCACCTCCTAGTCATCACCAGCAAACTGGTAGGAGTTACAGCGATGTTGCCCGTTACCTTGCTCATCCTCTTCCATTTCATTCTGTGCCGCTTTCACACTGATGGGCAGCTCAGCTCCACCACACTGCTCTCTTTCCCCCTCCTTAAAAGAATAGGGGGAGAAAATGGTGAAAAAGGCTTGTGAGTTGAGATGAGGACAGGGAGATCGCTCACCAGTTACTGGCACAGGTAAATGAGACTCAGCATATGGAGATCAACATGATTTCTTGCCAACTGACAACAGACTAGAACATTGAGTACTAAAAAGCACAATAAAAACACGTTTCATCCCCATTCATCCTCTTCTGCCTCCTCCTTCGGAGTGGCACAGGGGGACAGAGGCTGTGGTCAATCCATAATGCTTCATCTCTTCCACTCCTTCGCGGTCCCTCTCTGCCCCAACTCCACATGTGGTCCCTCCCACAGAGTGCCATTCTTCCCAAGCGGATCCTGCATGGGCTTCCCACAGGCTGCAGCTCTTCAAGCACTGCTTCAACACAGCTCCATACCACAGGGCCCCTCCAGGCACTGCTCCAGCACAAATCCCCATTGGCAGCAACTCCCCAAGACCTCCTGTTCCACCACGGGTTCCTCTCCATGGGCACATACAGATCTGATCCATGTGGTGCCCATGGGCTGCAGGGGGACAGCCTGCTCTACCATGGGCCTCTGCGTAGGCTGCAGGGAACTGCTCAGCGCCTGGAGTACCCCTTGCACTGACCTTGATGGCTGCAGGGCTGTTTCTCTCATTTTCTCACTCCTCTCTCCCAGGTGCTGTTGCACAGCAGTTTTTCCCTTTCTTAAATCTGCTCCCCCAGAGCACATCCAGCACCTCTCATGGCCCAGCTCTGGCCAGCAGCAAGCCGCTCTCAGAGCAGCTGGAGCTGGCTCTGATCTGACGTGGGGCAACTGCAGGGCTCTGCACAGAGACAACCCTGCATACCCCCACTACCAAACCTTGCCATGTAAGTCATATGCACAAAGAGGATCTTTGCTCTGTAACATTTCTTCCTAGCAGAAGATGAGATGAACTCTGTCATCGGGGACAAGGTGCTCCTATTTCAAGGGAACTGGCATGCCTTTGTTCCTCACTGATACCAATATGACTGAGATCAGATCTAAATGCACTGCAGTGCTTGGAGTTTATCAAGCACCCAAATATTTAGAAAGAAACTTGCTGGTAGGTAAATTTCATATCCTTTAAAATGTTGCATAACCAGAAAATTCTTACATCATTTGGCAACAGCTTAGGCCAAGGGCTCGGAGCATCTCTAAGATGAAGGGGCTCTCAACACTCGGTCTGTTACAGTTCCCCTTTCAGAAGCACTTTAATCACTGCCCACCGCTGTGCACGTACACGTACAGATGTGGTGGTGATGGAATAGGAGGCTGTTCAGTTTTCATGAATAAACAATTCTCCACAGACCTATTTTGCTGTTATACTAGGTAGCATATATCCAACATGCCTGCATCAGCATTCACCGAAAAAGTATTTCTAAGAAAAAATATTTGAAAAACAAGTATTTCTAGGAGGATGAAAACATATACAGAGATAAACATATGTAGCAATTCCAAAGATACATGACAGCATGGAGTTGAGTGAGTTGATGATGAAACATTGTAATTATAAACCCTGTAATCTGGAACAGGGCCAGCTGATTTCTGTAACAGTGTAATTCTGCTGTTTTTAATGTTACATTATGTAGCTATGGCATCTGATTAGATAATTTACATTGTGTGATTTGACAGAGATTTTAAAATATCCTTATTGCTTTATGTATCTATTGGAAAGGAACATTTTTCTGTAATTATGTGATCAGGCAAGGATTCTGATCTCTGTCAGAATATAAAACCAACAGATCAGAATTTAATTGCAAAGTACTTGCTACACAGTAGAGACTCAGGTGAGAACATCTTTTCAAAAGTGTCCAAAACCAACCTTTTGCTAACTGGAGGGAGTCATCCCTAACAGACTAAATTTTACGGAAGCAGCTCTGATTCCTCCAGATTTTCTGCTTGTTTAGAACTCTGCTCTGCCCACTTCCATTTACCTTGGCCTTCCTTTAACAGCACTCACTACAACTTCTTGTTCATATTTTCCCATCATTGTTTGTCCTTCAGGATCTGTCACATCTTAAGTTTTCTTTTCACCAGAGCCTCCTTCTCTAGCGCTTTGCAGCTCTGCTCCTTGTTTTGCTTTACCTTTGTTCTTTTCTCTAACTGACCTTGCATGCATACAATTTTCACCACTGTTTCTAAATCCACAACTCACAGCTCTATTCAGACATTTCTTCAAACTAATACTTAGCCCTCCTGCACAGATATCTCCTCTAAGGTACTGCAGATAATTAAAAGGGTTGATGTCATACTCTTGTGCACAGTTCTGCCATATGCACGTTTATATACTCAGTGGGCAATTCAGACAGAGAGGTTACGATTAGGAAGAATTATCTTGTGATTTCTCTACCAGCTGTAGCCCAGCATTTTAGACTATAAAAAAAGTTAAGAATCTAATTTAGGCAAGATGAAATGAGTCGTATCCAAAGATACATCTATACAGCAAGTTCAGCAGTGCCAGGAAAAAAAGACCGTACTGTTAAGGCATATTGAAACTTACTTGTCTACATCATCACACATCTTTAAGTGTCAAACTGGCAAGCAGCAAATGACATTCCTCTGAACAACTGCCTGGTTCTGGAGACAGCAGATGACAAGGATTGTCCCAAGCAACAACATGACAGTTTGAATGCTGCCCACCCAGTCCTGGCATTGACAGGTAAGAAAGCTTCCTAACACAGACATGGGTTTTTCCATGCCAGCTGCCTGATAACAGCCTGGGACACATTTATCTGGATGGATGTAAGCAGTCAGTCCACTAGTACAAACCATCAGTTCTGTCATTTTAGGTGACTTTGGCATTCAATGAGGGACAGGAGTGAGACAAATAGAAAAGTAAATGAGAATAAAGTAACTAAGTGGGTTTTTTAATTATTGAATTCTCAAGCTATGTCATTTTGAATCAATCAATAAGGGAGTTTGCACTGAACACCAAATCAACTTCTGTAGGAGTTTGTCTCCAGTGTTAATTTCTTTTATACAGTTTGACCATTAGAAGCTTAGTTTGAAATGTTTACATGTGGAACAAGGAGATAGCTACAAGAGCAAACATGACTGATGTATGTGAAACTTCATCACAATTGCGCATGGGAACTTAGTATTCATGAACCTCATGCAGTACATCTCCATTTCTGCTGGCATACTGATAGCACTGTGCTATTTTACACTGACAACACAGCATTTTGGCAGTCCAGTACTCTGAGTTTGTATGCATTCAGGTCAGGATTGTAAATCCTTTCTCCCAGGAGTTTCATGCTGAGCAGCTGACATTTCAGCAATTCCCTTTCCTCCCTCAATACAAAACCATAATTTAAAGAGGGTTTAAGTCATAAGACCAGCAAACAAACCTTGCTAAATGCTACTCTGTCATTCACTTACTTCAGAAGAACTCAAAGAAACATACGTATCTGATGAAAACACAGTATTAAGGGCAAACTAAAAAAGTACATACTGTGAGTGTTAGTCTTGTTCTAAACCAGCAATATGCACCTCAAAGAAAAATATATTCCATATCATTTCTGCACAGTAATTCCACAAGTCTGCAGCACTTGAGCTGGAGTTGTCAAAGAGCTCTTTAGGAATCATTTTTTTCCAAATCCCATACAAATGCCTTAGAAAACACAATCTAGGCTTATTTCAAATACTAAGGCTTCCAAAATATTTGTCCAGTGACCCCCCACTGAATGACCTAGCACTGTGCAAGGCCTGAGCTATGCTGTGAGGATGCTCTGGACTCATTACAGTGTCCTCCCAATGATCCTTCTGCTAAATCACATTCAGTCAGGGCTGTGTCACTGCTTTTAAAGTGTCAGGGAACTAAGAATTTTATTTTTGCTTCCTCATATTTGTTTTCTTAAGGTATGATTTCAAGCTACACAACAGAATCACGTATCTGCATTTCATCTCCTATTTCATTGTTAAAGGATTCTTGCTCAGTCTGCATAACAGTGTTTAAAACTAAACCTCATGACAAGGAAGAGGTATATCTCAGAATACCCCTCTCCCCTTATTCTAATTAAGGTATGGTCGCAACTCTTAGTCTTGCACAGGTTTTTTATGATTCTTATTTCTGTAATATTTAATTGCTGTCCTGCAATGAAAGATGTAACTGTTCTCTGTTTTCACATTTCATTTATTCTCACCTTTCCCCAACAAGAGAATACTGCCTTCCTGCTGGAGAGTAGAGAAAAAAAGGAACATTTATTTTCCTTTTCCTTTTAATCATTAGCCAGCATCCAAAGAACTACTACTGGCAGATTTAGAGTGTTTTTTCCTCTCCTGTAGCTGCATGCAAAAGGCATGTTCATATCAACTTTAGAGGCACTGAGTGAGAGATTTCTTCAGGTAAGACTATGGAAAGGAAGAAAAACCTCCGTTTAGAATATCCTTTATGAAAACTTTCCTTGAAGTAGTTGAAGTAGTGCATTTTTATTTTTATTTTTAAATTACTTTGGTAAATCAGGGCAAAAAAAAAATAGAGAATGAGAAACATACCTGGACAAACAATTCTCTGTTTTGTTTCATAATTTTAGTATAACTTCATATCAGCGTACAGTCCTTCCTTTACAAGATAGCCTATCTGCATTGTGCAGTACACAATGGGGGACAACTGCAGGAAATGGGCACAGTGTGGCATGCAAGCGCAGGAATAGTTAGGTCTTCCAAAGGTGGAAAGAACACAAATGCAAGCTCACAATGAAGAGAAATTTCAGTAGCCTACGTGACTGATGTCTCCTTTTCTTCATGATAGTATTAGGCTACGTATAGAGCAAAGTCTGTAATTAGTCCCTTAGAGACAGATGGCACCTCCTCAAAGTTTAGAGCAACACATTCAGATCCCTATCTTTCAAAACCCACATACTCCAGATCTTGTCAAGGAAACCCACAGGGAAATACTAAGCATAACACTAATTAAAACGAAAGAAAACAAAGACACTGTCTTGGAAATAACTGTCCAAAATTTTTCTCTGTTTTTTCCAGTCAAAGAAGGATTTGCCAAATTAGAGTGAATCTGAGTAATTAAATTCAAGTCATTAACTAGCCTTTGAATGTCACTACCACCTGATAATCACTAAGTAGAGCAACAAAATTCCTATCTACTACTACTACACCCCCCAGCCTGAGAAATCCAGACAATTAGAGTGAGCACATCATTTAAAGGAGGAACTATGGAAAAAATCCTGAGGTCACCAACAGGGTGAGAGCCTTGAAAAACTGAATCCCTGAGGAGGAATAAAATGAACCAAATTTTGAGGGGCCTGTTAGGGCACAAGGCTCTGACTTTTTCAAATATCTAACAACATTTCACTATTTTCATCATCTTCACTATTCTCACAAGGATCTATTTTTCTCTATCAGAATATCTGAAGTGCTAGAATAGTTTGTATTTTTTTATTGCCTATAACTATTTCTATAATGCGTGTATACTTTGTTTTTAACATATTCAACTTCCAGATTATTTCCCTCTTCTGCAAGAAAGCAACTGCGCAGTTGTGTTTCACAAACTCCTTTATCTTCAGTTCACTTCCAAGTTTTCTGGACAGGTAGTGCAACTCACCATGCCAAAAACAGAGATAGGTTTCAGTCCAGATCCGGTTGTGCCAGACTGCATGTTTTTTCCACCCAATTTCCTTGCTTATTTTTTCTCATTCTGAATTCACTAGGTTCAATGAAAACTCTCAACCTCAAGACGAAGTTTTTTCTCCAAGGAAAATAAAGTGGCATAATAATTACTTACATTTTTCTTTTGGGATATACTGAAAACTAAACCATTCATTCTAGCTCGAGAGGCAACAGAGTAAAGGCTTTATGACTGCTGAAAAATAAAGTTACAAATGATTAAAAAAAAAATGAGACTACACATATACTGAAACTCCATGAAGTCAGGTTATTTTTGAACAGATACTGCCCTATCTGGTGATCATTTCTTTCAGAATACTTTGCTATTGCTTGTTATGAGATCAAGAGACTGCCAGCATGTCTGCTAAGTAGCAATAAGCAGCAAATCATTAACATGTTAAGCAGTAGGATACATTTTGAATTATGAGCAAGAAAAAGCTAAATATTACAGTTCTTAGCCTGTTCCCGTTCTCCTACAGTTTGATTAGTTTAAAAATGGATATAGATTACGAGCCTGTTGGACTCTCACTGAACACTGAGCCGAGTAAGAAATTATATGCAAGCTCTCTTTGCTGTCTTAATGTACTAGTTCTATCCAATAGATGATGATCCCTACAAAGCCATCAGAGAAAATGGTAATGATTAAAATACAGAACACTAAAACACTTAGTCATTCCTTTGTTTGCTGTCTTCTAACCCAGGGAGAAGGCAGTACTCCCACTGTACTGCATACAGTACCCTTTGCTGATAATGCTAAATGGAAGACATAGTTCAAGAACAAGTATAGGTCTCATTAGAAGGAAAAAGCAATGGCAGCATACTATAGGCTTTTAATAACTTCTGAAATTACCTTGATGGCAACGCTATGGTGACTTAGGTAGGGATATTTGGCGGCTTAGCTCCTCTACCATACTTATTAGCACATTTTAGTTTCAGTGGTTTTATGCAGTACTATCAGTTATCATCTAACAGTACTTTAAAAGATTATATAGAAAAACAAACTAAAACTCATGAGAGCAGAACAATTAGTTTTGCTGATAATGCTCTCTCTCAACAGAAGCATGTGCTCTAATCCCCTTTTTCCGTGATGTCACTGATGAATCCATATGATATCTTCCTTACAAGCTGCTTAAGGACATCCAGGATTCAGGTTCTCAACCCATTTGCCTACTGCTGCCCAAAGCCAATCAAGAGGAGTCTCTTCCTCCACAGTGAGTCCCAGGACTAGTCTGTACAAATAAGTATAAAGCCACCAAACACTCTTAGATAGCCAAAGAATTGCACAAGGACTGGGGGCACAACAACTATGCTCCACTATCCTGGCTTTGCAGTTGACTGTATCCATGGGAACTTAACTCTATTTCCAAGCAAACTCCAGAAGTACCTTTTAGCAAGAGGCATGTTGACAGAAAAATAAGTAAAAAAATAAAGTTAGTTAAAAATACTGGAAAAAAAATTACAGTATTAAAAAGGTTTAAAATAGTAATTCCCTTTTGTCATCTATAACACAGTTAGGTTACTTATCCTTGGTAAAGATGAGCACACAGAGAACTCCCCATATCTGTATGCAGCTGACCTAACCACCCAGTTCAAAGCTTTGTGCACTTTTTATTTACAAGCATGATTTGAAAGTCAGAACCTCACAGGAGGAGGATGCTAGCTTTGCTACCTACCCTTTTTTCCAAGGTAGCACTGTGTTAGGATAGGCATGTCTGGGTGACTGTGCCAACCACTTTCTTTGAGGGTATTGACAAAATAAAACAGTTTTGCTTAGTCTTCTTGATTTGTCTAAACAGCACAGAACTGAGTGATATTCAATCAAAGAGACAACTGGCACAAGCTTCATTATTTTATATTTATTTTTTAGTAATATTTTGACATACAGAAGGTGCAGGCAAAAAAGACTTTAGGGTAATCTTTCTTTTAAATTTTGAAAGATGAAAAAGCAATGCTAGAATTTATTCTCTGCATTCGTGACAGATGCTGAAGCAAAACCTTTTACTTGTTACTACTTAAATTTCAACAGATCAAATGCATTTACAAGCATGTCAGTTCTGAAGCTAAGATCTAGAGATTGACTTTGATTTGGGTTCTGAAGTCTTTCATACAGCAGCTTCCAGGTACTACTTCTGCATACCAATTAGAAAAGTGCTTACACGTCATTTTACAGCAACGTGTAGGTCATGTAATAATCTACAATGTAAGGGACTTATGAAAACAAGCATTGTTCCTACATTTACCAAAAATGAGGATACTTTAAGATACAGGGCTGACAAAACCTTCACAAGCTTGTCCTTCCACATGTTCTACATGACTTTACAGCTTTTATGGACTGATTAAAGTCATTTTTCATACCTTTTTTTCCCCAAAAAAAGTTTAAAGTTTCCTATAAAACATCCACTTGTTGCTTTACCTTTTATCACTTATTCACTTTTATTTACATTTTATCACTTATATCACTATTATTACTTAATGCAGTATCCTGAAGTTTAGTTAGACCAAGTTGTTTCTCTTCAACTGTGTTTCTAATTAGAGTATAAATAAACCATAAAAGTTATTTTGTGACAAATGTGATCAAAGTGACTATTCTAAATAGCAGAAGCCAAATATAGAGTTAATGAAAACAAAGAATAATTGAATTGATCCCAATTGATGATACTTACAGGTTCCAACAATTTATTTTTTTAGCAAAACTAGTGAACGTTATTTTCTCAAATACAAGCCCCAACCTCTTGAAGTAGAATAATATATTGGAATAATCCTACAGGAATATTACCAAAGACATTCTAATGTATTGCCTCTGTAGATGTCTTCTGAGACTGTGTAGAAGTACTTTTACAATGCATCAGCCAAAGACTAAATTAACATGCTATGCCTTTTTCAGATGGTAGAAAGGAGGCTTTGAGAAGTCTTCACCAGTGATTAAAGAGCATCAACACTACGGCATTTTTGTTCCTGTTGAGCAAAAAGCAAATACAGCTGGGAAAACAGTGCTGTAGAATTTAACAGTAAAGTTGTTAGTAAAAAAGCACTGAGTCTTCATCATATACAGTCTGCCATATAGCCTCTTTTCACTAACAGTATCTTCTCCAAGATTAAACAACTACATATTTGCTCTCTAATTGTGACATTAAAGTGTTTCAATGAAAGGAACAGGAAACGAATAATGTGGCCTCTCAGTTCCCAGCACAGTGAGTGATCATTAGATTGCTAATAGACAATTAAAATTGTATTCAGTGAAAGTCCCACTTTGGTGACTGGATTCTCACTATGAACGCTGCAATTAAGCTCATAGGACAAGCAAGTAATCTCACTTTTTTAGCATTGTCCTGAGCTGGCTTAGGAGAAGCATCACAAGAGTGAATATAAATGAGCAACTCTTTAAGAGCACAGGAGCCAGTGATGCAAGAATTGTCAGCCTTCTATAAAGGGACTGCTAAAGGCTAATGTATGCCTTTGATTCTTAAAAATCTAGGAAATAATGGAAAAGTGATTTAAACGCTCACATAAGCAGAAGGCAGAAAGATTTCTCCTAAAATAGTGTTTTTTACAGGTGGTGTTAATCTTCCAACAGTCTTTCTGTGCATTTCCTTTCAAATATGCTTGTGAATTTGGACCAAAGCACAAATTAAGAGTGTCACCTTGCTGTCTAGAAGGGATTGATGACCAAGTGACATGTTCTGCATTCATTTTAGGAATTGCTTTCCTTCATGATTTCTTTTCAGCTTTATTTCTCGTGCACTATCCAGTACATTTAATGTTTACATCAAGCTGAAGGAAGCTCCACTTTGATGTGTTCTCATGACAAGCAGCAGGTCAGAAGGATTGGCCAGGAATAATCTAACAGGGTTTGTCTAGACTGTGCAATGCTTTCTGCATTACACAAATATTGTTTGCTGATAAGGATGAACAATCTGGAGCAAGAATCATTCCAACACAAGAGAAACATGATTTACAGATAATGTTCCCAGCTGACAGTCATTCCTTAACTAGTCATCTTTCCTCTATCCTACCTTTCAAATATAATATCAACATAATTAGCAGACACTTCTTCAAAGTCATAACATCCCTAACCCAACAAAAAGCTCATGAGGAAGTCCGATACAAATCCAGAAGAACAGCTTTCACTAGACTATTTTTACATTTGCTACTTTAGAAGCTCCGTTACAGCCATGCTCCTGTATTTTTGCTTTAGTATTTGATTCGAAATACAGGCACTAGAGTTCTCATAACAAATACTGATAACTATTCAGTGAGTGGATTTTTTTTATTTTCTATTTTTTAGAATTATAGTAACATCTCTATTTTCTATGCAAGTATTTTGACTACACGTTTTTTGTATTGGTTGCTTTATGTTTTTCATTTTTAATATAACACACAGGTTATATGATGTGAAATCCTTCTTACAAAGCTGTTTCATTTTTAATACTTGCTTTTAAGTCCCTTTAACTGCCAAGCATGCTGAGATAAGGAAAATATTTGAGACTCATTTCATTTTTCCTGAGTTATTATTTATTAATACTGCAGTAGAAAGCTCAGAACAGGAAGATTCATCTCCTCAAAGCACTAGAAGCTCTTAAATTGTGTAGCACTTGAAAGTACATCCCCTAAACATACATCTGGAAAACACATGGATCTACTAGTGTCACCTATTTAGCCTTCTGAGTATATCCAAATATTGAGACTCTTCCACGTGTAACTGCACAGAAGAAATATATAACAATAAATATATATGGTTGTTAACACCCTTCAGCGTGGACTTCTTTAGCACCCAGACCCTTCATCACGTACAAAACATTCCAATCAAATTATTCTGACTGGAATATTACATGCATATCACAGTATGTAGTGAATGAACATATGGCTCGTCCCACCTTCATCATTATCAGTTAGATAAAACACCATGCAGGCACACTGACAATTCATCTGCAGAATAAAGATGACAACTTAAGACGAGGAAAGATAAAAGAGTAGTAGGATTAGCCTGATTCGGTGAGAGGAAGGAACAACTTAGTTTCTTTTAGAAAAAAACTCCAACAGTTATGCAAACAGAACATTAATAAGTGGAAGAAACTGTCCACATATCATAACGAGTAAGATGGAGTAAAATAGTGACTGAGATGGAGTAGAAAGGTTTTTACAGCTCAGATGTGGGAGGTAACTTAATACTGCTGAAATGTTACGGGTGAGAGTGACAGGAAAGCAGATGAGACCAGTGAGAGGGATGGCAGAGTTGTGTATCTGCCAGAAAAAGGAGTGAAAAGACTATGGAGGAGTGAGAAGCCTGAGTTCTCAGCAGAGAAGAGAAATCCAGAAGTCAAGACTCTTTATTCCTTTACTTTCCTAGAAATGTTATGACTCACTCAAAATAAGCACGTGTCATATAGCATGGCCCTTTTGGATGGCAGGTCCATGCCAGAGACCACGACTGTTCTGACAACTTTATGTGGCACAATCATGTAGCATTAACTTGGATATAATTACTAAGGAAGTGAACAAGATATTTAATGAAGATACTAATACATAATTTTAATACGTAGTTTTAATAGTTTCCTTCAGCAAGTACAAAAG
This sequence comes from Penelope pileata, assembly GCA_013396635.1. NCBI lineage: Eukaryota > Metazoa > Chordata > Aves > Galliformes > Cracidae > Penelope > Penelope pileata. Next base: position 1,453,018 of record WBMW01004678.1, read on the forward strand.
TAAAAATTAAAATATCCCTTTGAGGGAGCCCTAAAACTTATGCTAAAATTTTATGCTTAGCTAAATTTATCCTTCAAGCAATAACATTTGTGTTATACGCCTGACTTTCAGTACAGTTTTACAAAACTATGAGATCTAGCTGTGCTTTAGAACCCAACATGACACACATGTTCTGAAGGACCAGTGAAACAGACAGGAGGCCATATTGGCAGTTGACACTAAATAGGAACAGAAGCATACAGTATAGATCTGCATGCTCTCAGACTGCTGATTTTTCAGTGAATAAAGAGAAATTATTTTATGAGTACATTATTGGCTTTGGGCAGTTTCCCATTAAAAATAGAACCAGTGAATCAGTAAAATTTATGTTCTACAATCTGCATGATGTTCCTAAATCTGTCCTCTCTCATTCTCACAGCTCCTTTATGATTTAGCACTGTTGCAGGTGTCAACTTTGTAAATGACTGACACAACCAAAAACCGATTGGAATTGTTTCTGTGTTCTACATAGGCTGAACAGCTTGAACACCTCTCTTGTCTAACGGGAATCCATGGCCTGTTGCATACCTTGCACCAAAGAGATAAGGAAGCATCGAAGCTTAACTTAATTTTCTATTCTTTTTCTAGCCGAAACTTTCACAGCACCCTCACTGAGCTGGTTTCAGAACAAACAGCCCATGAGGGAGGAATTCTCTTCTGGTCTCAACAGTCTGAACTGAATTTAGGTCTTGGTCCTGTGCCCACTATCTCTATAATTTATTTTAGTTATGAATGCTCTTCAGCGAGTCATTTACTTACTCTGTACTTTCTTTTTTAAACTGAGTAACATGGGAAACTGAAGGATTTTGGAGGTGTCTTATCCATGAGAAAATATCCCAAATTTATTATGAGACACAATAACTTGATAGTCCATATCAAATTAGTTGTGCGTTACCAAAATCTATAGAAAGGAAAGAGTCACTTCCAACTTGGATCTCAGAAAGGTCTCTGGTAGTTAAAAGGCCATTTTCCCCACATTCCTTGTAGTTTCTTCTACAATTCAACACAGGAGGGGCGCAGAAAGGGAGTGACATTGTACTATAGTATTGTCATTCATCCTCTGTCGGCTGTAACTTTGTCCACCAACCAATGTGTTTCCCCATCACTGCACACACACACATAATACTTGCATAGATTAGTAGAGCATTAGGTGCCAGATCCTATTTATTTATACAAAACGTGCCAGCAAAAGACTCCATCTCTTGATTGGAACCTCTACAGTAGTCTGTATACATTTGTATACAATCTACTAACTGTTTTTGACTTTTTTCCTGAACACTGTTGAATCAATAGACAAATCTTTTTTTTGAAGCTTACAAATAGTAAAAAGTGAGAGATATAGAACTATAAAAAGGCAACATGCAGGGAGAGAAGAGCACAGACCTATACCCCCAATGTCAGTATGAAACAAGTCTTCAAATCTCAGTAAAATTCTGAGTCAAATTCTCCTTCAAAGATTTATTATCAAGTATAATAAATGGTAACTAATGATAGTGGCAAGAAATGGCAAGGCTGGATAGCTCCTTTTTGTCTTACTGCATCTTCCTTGGCAATCAGTTTCCAAACTGGACTCATAGAAAATCAGACTGAAAGCAAAAAGGAAGAACCAATCCCAGCCAGTTACATCTGTATTTTAAAACTTGCTTAAGGCTTGGTATAGCTTAGTAAATCAGAGCAAAAAGTTAACAGCTAGAAGAAGTAAATAAACCAAATGAATACTAGGGCTCTCCAAACCGTTTTCTAACCTGTCAAACAAAAGTAGAGCAAAGTGTCCCCATATATAGGACAACATTTTGTTAACGGACATCCAAACTCCAGATTTCTTAGCTTGCTATCTAGGCTAATATACAGGTGTCTATTGCCAACGATCAAAGACGGCATTGGTTGGAAATATTGCATAAAATGCTGAATAAAAAATGAATAAAATTAAACTGAATTTAAATGATTCCATTAAAAAAGAATTTTGCAAGTGAGCACAGAAGAGTGACTTGTATGGTAATGATCCAGATGGAAACCTGCCAAAATAGCTTGGCTGTATGGAAAAATTTCATGTAAATGTTGTTCTAAAGAACATTTTTGCAAATATTTTGCTCTAATGTTAGATCTCTATAAACAGCTGCATGTTGAAAGAACTGAACTACTCTTTGAAAGAAAGCTATCATGTACCAAGTGATGGACTATAACAACTTGCCAGCTAAATGAGCTCTTTTAGTAAGCTTTCTGTTTCAAAATAAATTGACTAACTCAAACCTGCCAAAAGAATCTAATCACTTTGTTGGGTTAGTATGATCACTTAAGAGATCGTGCAAGAACTAGTGCAATAAATTAACACTTAACAATATTCATTACTCTCCTGAGCTCACAAGAATATTTCAGCTCTAGGCATTAAAGCCTAACCGATTTACCATGAAAACAATTATGCATCAATGATGAATTAGAGCTACCCTGAAGCATGGGACAATATTCCACAGCTCCTTTGGGCAGCAGCAAGACACATCACACATTCAGCTCTTCTGAGATTGCTTTTTAACAGTAGCCTTTTAGTTGCAGATTCCTGTAAAATATGAAGTGGAAATAAACAATGAATCACTTCCTTTCCAGTATCCTGACAGCTATCAGAGTCATAAGGTGTTTTTGGATGTGAACAAGGCTGAATGAATCAACCCCCCATATCCTTCACCTTGTGAGGTTTGGATTTTATTACATTCCCAGCAAACAGAGATGCAATTACCAAATCCTTTATTAGTTGTGTGCGCACTAGGTAAGATATACAAACACTGTACGTACAGGCTGTCATTATTTCTTAATTGCAGCACTACTGAAGTTGAAGGAGTTGTTAATTCATTGTGTCATGGGTGGAACTGCACTGTAGCACATCCCTAAATCACCCAAACTACAGCAGATAATTTTAACTGTTTCTTACTACCAGTGAAACTCAAATGCCAGAGCTGTGGCAGTATCAGGTAGTTTTTGTAAGCATCCAGCTGGCCCTTAAGAGCATATTGATTAGATCTCTTCTAAGCATGAGTCACATTGCTAAAATCACTACACATAGCTCCAAAGTTTACTCATGCCAGGGTTTGGAATGTTGTACAAAAATCTTCTAGGTTACCAATGCTAAGGAAAGGGCTAAGGTTAGGGAATTTCTCATAGTTCCATTTCATTCCCTTGTAGGGAGGAACTGTACTTAGTTAACTGCTAAATATTTCTTGTATGAAAAACACCACAGGAAAAAACTGCACTGCAATGATTAGGCAAGATGTAACAACAATAAAAAAGTTTTGTTGAAGTCAAGTATAACCTAGCTGTACTAGAACAAATTTATTTGAATGTATTTTAAAACATACTGTCCTGTTACTTCCTGTCAAAGCAGTTAGTTTAGCTGTCAACCATGACAGACCACACAGATATTATATAAAATGCACTTAAATTCACACAATTCCATTATTCTTTGTTCTTTCCCTTCTATGATTTCAATAGTTTTGCACTAGAGTAGACAAACAATAAAAGAATTTATACTCCTGGGCACATGACACTACCTTTCAGAGCCTGAACAAAGCTTCCAGTGCTGTTAGAGAAAAACTGAGAGCTACATTTGTAGGAAAACATTCAATAGTTTATCATTGCAGGAACATTTATAGCAGATCAGAGTTTATAAAATGAATACTACTTGGAATTGCTGCTGTACCACATGGTATTTATTGACTTATTTGTGGTAAGTGAGAGCGGATGGAGAGAAAATCTTGCCCTGACTCCTTAAAAACTATTTCCACAAAAAAAAAAAGAGAACAACAGATCAATAAGTCTTCCAGCACCAATAAGGATGGCAGAAAGAAGTCACATTCACGGAAAGTTAAGCGCAGTCATGTCTGTCAAGGCAAGATCTACATATGTCTTGTTGGAAATGCAGGCAGCCTTCCCAAAATCAGACAGTGTCTGATTTTCTACCCAACGTTTTCTACCCAAACTACCAACGTTTTCTACCCAAACTCCCTAAAGATCTCACACCACCTTACTTTAGAGGCCCCCACACATGCAGAGATGCCCAGAACTGCTGACAGGACTAAGCAGCACAATGGCTAAGCTCTGTTAAGATCCACAAACTCAGAGTTCATACACTCAAGGGCCAAGGACTCTTCTGAATTACTGTTATCTTAGCATATCTACATATGCCAAAAGGACTGGGTTAGACCCCAAGTTCAGCTACCACATACTTTAAACCTTTCTAGAGAAGGAAAGGATTGCTGGTTACAGTTTGCACGAATGGCAGGAAAACTACACAACCTACCTGCTCCTCTGGCCAAGGAAATTTTAATCTGCATCTACTCTTCCAGGACAAACCCCTACATTAATTACACAGTATGTTTGAAAGCCAACAATGCTAAGAAAGCTTAAAGTTAAAATTAAAAATATGAGCCCCAGAAATCAGACAACAAACACACCTCATCGAAACTCAGTTTAGCAATATACACTTTGAAGGCAGAACTTGACTGAACTAAAGAAGGCTTGAGGTCATTTACTAGCAAGGTATCATAGAGCTATCAACATGACATTTACAATAAATGGGAAGACTGACTGCATTAATCATTGAATGCTACAGGAGTTGTGATATTTGGTGTGGTCTTCACCAAGCGTCAAGCCAAAGACAGTATTAAAAAGGTGGTGCTAGGACAAAAATGCTTCAACAAATAAGAACTTCTATTTTGCTGGCTTAGAGGCTGGTCTATCTTAAATTTCTGGAACACTTTCAGACTGCAAACCAGTGCACCATCTTGCAGGTTCCTGACCAGGAAAATTTTAGCAAACGAAAACTCTGTGGAATGCTTTGAGTAAGGCAGATGTTTGAACCTACATTTCAACACGCACACTTTTTTATGCCCAGCTTGAGCAATTCTGATACTCTAATTTTGAAACTGAGTACACAGAACACCTCCAGTTCCACAAAAATTTAGTCTTACACTTTTTCATAAATCACAGCCTTCATCCCCCGCCCGGGTACTACCTCTGAATATGTGATTGGCAGTCAGAGTATTTCCTACCCTAAAAGTACACATATACAGCTACCACAATGCTTCTCTTCAAATAAATTCCACTAATTTAATACCTATGTTAAACATGTGACATTTGTGACAAAAGAGAACACTACAGAATTCATCACCATTTAGCTCTGTGGTCACAAAATACAACTCAAAATGCTGCCTGAGATCATTTATCAACCACAAACCTGCACCGAAATGCATAGGACCCTTATTTCATCTGTACTAAACTCTGCCTGTTTGGCTCTATTTAGTTATAATTCCCTTGGAGTTAATGCTAAAATTTACTCATTACCAGCAGGTTATAGTGATTTTAAAAAATCAAAAGTAAATAAATTAAAAAGCAGCAATCCCCAGAGCTTCTGCTTCACCACATGTATCAGGCTTACCATTGTGCAGCATTCATACCACCAAAAAGGGAGAATCAGACACTACATCCACTACATCGTTTTGTCTCCCAATGGTTCCATTAATTACAACTCAGTATATTAATAATAATTACCTGGTAATAATGTCCATCACCTACATGCCATAATTTTCAAAGCAGTACATACATACTGCATTAAGCAATTAATTTGCAGTACAACTTTTATGGGACAAAAATTTAATCTCCATTTTAAAGACAGGAGGAGGTGTAGCCAGGATGGTGAGTGATACTCCCAAGAAACATCATTGTTGGAAATAAGATTAGAGCTCAGCCAGCCGTGAATACAAGTATATACCTGCTTCCATCTTCTGCCAATATAACATAAAACCTTCAAGGTAGGATTTAATATGTGACTATGCTAAAAGCGGTATAATTTGGAAGATAAGTAACATAGAAAATGAACAGACTGATCGGCTCACCATTTTGCACTTTCACATCATGATGCAAATTTTGGACTATGTTTGAGAATTTTACACAGCAGAAAGACAGTTTCCCAAGTATTGATTACAATATTCACTTTCAAAATTAGTGCTTCTACAGAAGCTTCCACACTGATTTAGTTTTCAGCTGTGCTCTTTAGTCAATCTAGTGTTGGAGGCCTAAATACTAAAAATACAATGACTTTTAAGCCACATGAAAGAATACCAAGATGTCTTTGCTAAACTGTCCCTGTGAACCTGCACTAGCTGCAGCTCAGCATGCTGCTCGTCCAGCTAGTCTAAAGCAGAGGAGCCTGGATCCTACTGAGGCCCAGGAGCCAGCTGCTGCAGCAGTGTTCTTCCAGGAGTGCAGCTCTGTCTGACACTGCTCCAGACTCTGCTTTGCTTTACCAGATGCTCTTGCAGCAGCACCAGGGCAAGAAAAGTATTGAAAGTGTCAAATATTTGACAAATGCTTCAGTATTTCTTTACTAGAATTGATGGCCAGCTTTGATCTCATATTTTGCCTCTGTTTACTGGAGGTGAGCAGCTGGCATTCGCTATATTTTTTGTGTCTGTACCATGCAAAAATAAGTAACTTTCTCACAGTTTCATGGTTCAGGGTTGCCATTTTCCCACTTGCTTCATTTGCAGATGGAGCTACACAGTCAGGACAACTCAGATAAGGATTTACAGTCTAGAATATATTTTTTTTCCTGATCACGATTTGCTATAAACTACACTTTTAAGCAGAGCTCTACTTTCTGCACATTTCAAATCACTGAAAAAGAGCCCAGTGACTGAGTTTGATACCCATCACATACCTGGCTTATGCCACCACTGTTACTGGCTGTGACCAGGACCCCCTTCTTTTCTTCTTCTTTAGTACACCTGTAAGAGAAGATGAGGACTTCAATCTCTACTGCTCACAATAACAAAGTAGCTGAGGACAAATTCAAATACATTTGAGGAACAACACCGAAAAACTGAAACAGACAAGCCTGGCTCATCAGAGGTATGCAGAATCTAACCTATGAATCTTACAGTCTCTGAAAAACAACCATTAAATAAGGAACTTCGTATTCCTCAGGGGCACCCCCTTAAGAAAATCCCAAAATCTTATTGTCTATGTAGGTGAATGGAATTTTAAAAAACACATATGTCGTACATCAAAGACTCACTGTTATACAGAAAGTAATAGATCTTGCTAAGGAAGCCAGCACTGGGCACCACAGTAAACTAGAGGCTGATTAAAGGGCTTGGGGATTGCTTTCAGATGTTAGCTATTTGCCTAAAGAAGAAAACACCTTGTGAAGGGAAGGGCCTAAGCAAGGGTAGTGGTCATTCCTGCTGAGCTGTGTTACTCTTAAGCTGTTGAGTAAAAGGAGAAGAGCTAAAGGGACATATTAGGAGACAGGAATAGGGATGCATAGAATAGTTCCAGGCATGAGCTGACTTAGACTGGGCAGAAGCTGAACACTGCTGGCTTTCTGCCACTTGCTATGCATACATTTCCAACCTGCTCAATTTACTCTGAGCACACAAAAGCTAAACCTATCTAGAGCCTTTGGTGCTGAAGTCTCTGGAGACCGCTGTGCAGGTGGTAGGTTATACTTCGTTTTAAGTGGAAGAAAACCTCACTTGACATCTGTCATTCCACTCCAAACCTGTAATTCTGTTTTGTCCTTTGGAACAGTGAGAAAAGTGTCCGAAACATCAGAAGCACAACTTGTCTGCTCTCGGTAAGAGCACAGCACTCCTGTTTTATGCCATCTGTCAATTCCAGGTTATCGAATTTGATGTGTAATGGTAAAGGCTATTAGCTCACCTTATGGCCATGAATTACATAGAACAATACGAAGTTTAGTAACAAAAAAATTCAATTTTCAGATTATAAACTTGGCTGTAAATTTTATTCTCACCCTGAACTTCTACAACTAGCGAAATGTTTGTCAGTATTTTCAAAGAGCTCTGAAGGATTTTGTTCTCATTCAAACAGTTGAACCTGCCCTTCCCTGACACAGCTGTGCTCCATCAGCTGTTACCCATCCTGCTGTCACTCTTCCCCATCTCCTACCAAATGCGTCTGAGTGCAACTACACAGGTTAGAATCCCTCGAAAGATGCACCAAAAGGATGCAGGGTTACTCATTAATACAGAAAAGCTGCAATATCCAGGAATGAAGTTTTCAGAAGGAAATGAATAGCTCTAGATGGGCAAGAGTAGCACCATCAAATGCCCATCTTCAAACCTAGTTTTTCAGATTCAAATACATTGGCAACCGCTTTGCTGATTATTCAGCAAAAGAGGGTTGCTTATCTAATTTTGACACAATAAGAAAAAAAGAAAACAAGTTTATGAACAGCATTTTTATATCAACCTTAAAACATTAAGAATGCTTCTGGCTAGCCCAAATGCAACAGGAAAATAACAAGAAAAAGGAAGCTAGAAAGCATCACAGCTGCCAAATGTCTGTTAGCAATGCTGGGCATTGCTCTAGGTAAGCCCCCTTTAACACAAACAGTAGTGTTTGGTTGGTTTATTAGAGAAGAAAGCAAACAAGCTCTGTATTTTTTACATCCAGTTATCTCATACTGTTTTACCTGGCACACTGCAAGAAAAATAAAGACAGCTAAATTAACACAACATAAGTTATGCTCTTCATGTATTTAAGCATCCTGCTGGAGAGGCTTTGCTGCCCTTGTCCTTACAGGCAACTCCAGCACAGCCATGCAGAACCGAGACTGTAGCACTGTAGCTAAGAATATTTAGCTCTCTTCAGAGGCTTTGTGGAGCTTCAGGAGTAAGTCTGTAGCTCTTTTAGCCTTTAGCTTGATCTCTCTGGCTGAAATAGCTGCATCTCTTGCAGCAGAGACTGAGAACAATGCTCAAGCCTCTATAGTAACAAACTGCAATGTCAATCTTCCAATTATTTTGACTTGTAGTGGCAACAAACCACAAATAGACAAGCTATTATTTAAATAAATATTAAATTTTAAATTTAAATAAATTCATTATTTAAATAACCTGTAAGAAGCTTTCTCTGACCAACTGCATTAAGAGACAGACCTCTTCCATGTGCAGCCAGATTGTAATTCATTCTCTCAGATTGCCAAACAGTCAGGACCATGTGTGGAGACTGTCATTTACACAGCCTTCAAACCATGTTCACAACTAACAGATCACAATGCCTTGGTTTCTGAACCATGCTGGAAAGCTTTTCATTATTTAAACTGTTGACTGCACTCCTTTTCAATGGTCATAGCGCATTCAACCTGATTTGTAAAGGGGAAACTGATACAGAAATTAAATATTAATCAATTTATGTCAGCAGAGTAGAACATAATATGGAAAGAAAACATCCACCAATGCTACATCAAATTGATCCTCCACCCTGCTTGTTTACCACCTGCAGCCCCTGAGTATTTACTTGCCTTAGAGATTTTTTAATGGAGATACTTTTCACAGTTCTTACTAGGTTCTTTTGGAGAACTATTCATTCAGGAAAGAGAAATGATACTATGTCAGGTAGGTGATCATTCACGAGAAACAGTAAGCTAATGGCAGTATATTTTTTGTGTCACCCCCAAGTATTGTAACAACACTTGCAGTTAGCATATTACCTTCTCTGAAGCTTCCTAAAGCAATACTGCAACGCCATAACACACTGTGAAATAAATTGCTTAATGCACCCAATTTATGGCAATTCCATCACCCTCGTCACTTTTGCCATTCTTCTCCAGAAGATTCAAAATGCAAATAGGTGTAAAGGAGGAAGAGTGAATTATTTGTTTTCCAAAGAACAGAGTCCTATGTCCTTACAATGGAATAAGGAAACTTTTCACATACACACCCTGTTAGATAACAGTTTTACAGTGAAGGCAGGTTTGTTTTTATGTCAGGTAACCTGCATGACAGACACTTAGATAAAACAAGAAAGTTATCCAATAAAAGCATTTAGAGAAAAACCTTGAAAAATGAAGTTCTGAACAACTGCAGTCAATAGGTTCAACAAAACTGCAAGCCTCCTCCCAGTTTCTGCAGCAGAAGCTCTGTTTGGTCCTGCTGTCATGTTCTATCATGCTTTGCTTTTCAGACATCCCACTTAGAATCCAAATATTTTGTATTTTCACTTACTTGTGAAACAGACCTCATCCTACGTATTGAGCAATTAGTTTTAGATTTTTGTTTAAAAAATACTAGGAAAAAAGCTGTGCATAAGGGAACACATTAAGCGAAAGCGGATCTCTTCTGTGAAGTTCTGCATCTGCTTCAGAAAATGGCACCCTTTCACAAATCTAGTTTTTGAGGACTAAGTTTGGGTAGCAATCTCAACACGAAATTCAAATGAGTTTATCAAGTGTTTGTAGATGAGACCCTACAGCTTGATATGAAGACTAGAAATAAAGGAAGACCACTCAACGCATTATTATTTGCTGAGTTACAGTAAAACAGCAACACTAACAAAAATAAGTTCCCCACTACTTTGCTCTTCATTTTTTCACTGACACCGAATCAGGTTCATCCTGGTGATACAGAAAAGTTATGGAAAGACTCCATAATTTATTTGAAGTCAGGTAAATAATACAGCAAAGAACGGAGACCTAGGAAAGCAACCAAATAAGACATCAGCACCAAACCAGAGCATGCATACAAATTAAATAAATTAAACAAGGACCGCTGGTACGAGTATCACGGTTTTGCAAGTGTGTGGGCCTCAAAAACCCTTTTTCCCATCACATACACATGCCAATGAAATGCTGAAGATACTTCTAACACCTCCAGGTCAGCAGCTCCCTTCTGTGCTGCTTCTCCTCAGAGCTCTTCAGTCAATTTTCAGCATATGTGTGAAGAGCTTGGTGTCAGCTTATCAGCAGTAGTTCATGCCTGATACAATCTGTACTGGAGACCTATAAAGAGATTTTATACATTGCCTGGAGACTTAAAATATGATAAGTGAAGAAATTGCAAGCTGCAGATTAGCTCGTGCTGTTAAAAATGGAAGTGATCCTGAGGGATAAGTTTCAGGCTGAAATGTTTAGTAAATTTCTGCTTCTCATTCAGCTGAGGAAGATCCATCAAATTCCTGACATTGAGATAATTGGGATGCAGGCAACTTTCATTAGAACGACAATCCAAGAAACCTTTGTTAGAGCACAAAACTTCATTTGCATTTGCTGCTCACACCAGTACTGAAAACAAACCAAATGTTACTTTCGTATTCAAAATTTGAAGACTTTTTTGAAGTAGTCACACATAAAGATAAAAGATGATATAAAGCCAGAAAAACACAAAGAAAACTCCCTTCTATCACCTAACAAAAAGAGCCCACACCTGGAATTGATGCCAGGTGACAGTTACAGTGAGGTCACACAGTACCGAGGAACCATGCTGGCATCAGCATCTAAGGACCAGAGCTCTTCAGTTGTGACTGGGTGTTACAGACCCCACTCCTTGCAACGCCAGCAGCCTGCCCCTGCCACCAAATGTGGCAGCTCCCCAAGGCCAACAAATGCCAGTCCTCCCTGTGAGGCTCCTCCCTGCAGGCGTTATTCAGACAAAATCACTGGGAAATGCTGTGACCATGTAGCCTTGGGGCAGGAGAGCAGTAGGCAGCAGTGGCCACCTTCAAACCACCTGCTCGTGCCCGGAGCCCAGTGCTGTGGTTCATTCTGTGCTTCCCCCCTTTTGCAGCTTCTCCCAATCTGAAGTATGAATCGCTCACATTGAAGCATGTGGCATGCTCTCGGCATTGAGGATAATACTTACAGCTGTGTACCAGAGGAGTTCTCTTTGTGGCTTTTTCTCAATATTCAGGCATCACTTCTAGTCACAAACCCCTTGTGGCCTCCTTGAGTCTAGGTTTCTACAAATAACACCGCACAAGCTCTTGTGTTCTGCTGCTCCACCTGCCCTCAGCCATCAGATGCATGATGGCACAGATCTGCCTGGCACCTGGTTTACACCTGTAGGCCTGTCCAGCACTCTGGAGCAGGCTTTGGCCTGCCCACAGTGCCAGCTGGATGCGTGCTGAGGTGCGGCCTGCAGGAACAGGGGCCTGTTGTGTCCTGGCTCCACAGCCAACCATTAAAACACCAGCGAGGGCTGCTGTAGGCAGGGCTGGCTGCCGTCACACAGCTGAGGAGACAATGTACATAAGCCCTGGCGCCCATTAGAAAGCCTACAAAGACATGCTGCAATTTCACACAGGTGGATAGAGAAAGTAATAATAATAGAGGGGCTAACAGCATCCCTGTGAGAGCAGCGGCTTTCCTAAATAAAGCCCCCACATGAGCCTGCTGAAGGATCATGACTCACTCAGTAGAGGAGGGTAGAAAACAAACCTTAATACCTGCTCATGATCTGATGCAGAGAAAATTCCCACCTGGCTCCGTATCTGTGCTTGGCTTTATGCTAAGTGGATTAACAAAACACCAGCTGAACACATCTGAATTTCATGCTCTTTGCTCTTTCTGTCAGCTTACTAACGTGTTCTCCACAGCAGTCAGATTTTCTCTTGTGTGGAAAACATAATACATCAAGTGAAGATTATGGTGTGTACCTTGCCAAAATCCTACCTGTAGCTGGAGCCAAACCCCAGTGCTGCAGAGGGTAGCAGAAATAATACCCCAAAGCCAAACAGCGTATCAAGATCAAAAAAATTCTTCCTGGTCTCCCAGGAGTGCATCAGCAGAAAGCTGGAGGCCTGAGATTAAAACAGTATAAACAGAGTGGAAACAAACAGTGTGATTCAGACTTCTGCCATGGCTCTGCAGATATGCCAGCACAGCAGAAACCTAAAAAATAATAGGAAGGTCTACAATGACAAAGGTTTTCTTGAACAGGGCAAAGTTTATACGAAAATATTACCAACTCCTTTTATGCCATCCTTTTCATACCTTTCCTTTGAACTAAATCTGTTAAATTAAGTAGCTTTAATTTTGAATGCATCTTCTGGAATCAGGTGCCATTATTTAATTACCCAGAGTCTATCTCTCCAAATACAAAGCATCAGGCCTATCTCTGGGGCCAGCCTTCCTCGAGAAGTTCTGATGGCCCAATCTGCCCAGCAGCTTAGCCAGCTTGGCCCTCTCACTTAGACTAAATGAGAGAGGCCCTCCAGCCTTCTTGTATCGTGTTACAATGATAGGATAAATAAGAGAGATCAAGTTGTACTAGAATTTCACACCCATTCTTTACCCTTACAGACTGTGCATACATAGAAAAGGTGGGAGGTGTGCCAAGCATGCCACAAGTGCCATGAAGCCAACACTGCAAGCTAAAAGTTTCAGTCTCACGTCCCAGCACTTGGGTGCCTTACAGAAGCACCAATCTTAGCAAATTCACTGCGTAAAGAGTGCCTAAATCAAAACTTTTTCCATTCTACTGGTTTGGCTGACCACAGCTGAGAAAAGCAGCCAGGGAGTTAGTCCTGAAAGCCTGGGGTAACCAGCTTTTATGTGGTAGGGTTATTATTCAGCATATATTCCTCAGCTAGAAAGAAGCGCTGCTGCTTCAACGGTTTTTGAAATATTTCTAAACAATATATGTTTATTCTAAACAATATATGTTTATTCTAAACAATATATGTTTATTCTAAACAATAAACATCACATTTATCAGCATTTGTGATGAGATTTCTTCAAATTTCTTTATCTAAAAACAATGTTTTCTTCAAGCGTTTCTCTATTCAAACTACAACTTGCTGATTTTGGGATTGGTCAAAGCATTCAGAACATTCAGCTACCACAACTTTTACTAGTAAGGAATGACCTCAGACCAACATCTGAATGAACCACTGTGTTGATTGATATTTTTAACAGATGTTTTATTGGAGCAACTGTTAGAGATTACTTCCTGGGATTGTTTTTTGGTATTCCTAGAGGATAATTGATATGCAATGCCATCTCATTAATTTCATTTCCTTGCTTCTCCGTATTTGAGGGACTAAATGTTGTGTACCACAACAAAATCTCCTAATATGCTATTTTGGACCTATAAACCCTTTTTAAAGAGAATTACAGCAGCAAAGCTAATTGCCATAATTTGAAAGAAACAAACTCTTCAGCAACATTTGAAAATTTGTGAAGTATGCTTCTGTTGGATAAGGTGCTATCTTTAAACAAGCACATTTTTGGAGAGGAAGAAAAGAGGGAACGACCATCAGACTTCAAAGCAATTCTAGTAGTTTGGATGAGGCCTTTCATTAGGAAGCATGTTGATCATTTTTATCATTAAATGCTTCATGAATATTACTTCCTGTTCTTGTAATCCATGCTTGTTTCTTTCAGAAAGCCTTCCCTTCAGCTGTTTACCATAACAAATTGGCACTGAAAAAAGGCACAAAAGAGTTTGGCTATTCCTGAATAGCTGGTTTCATATGTTTCTGTTCTTCATAGGAGTCACTGAACACCAGCTTCTTTTCTACACCCCTTCCTCTTTGTTGCTTAGGATAAGTGTCTTGTGCAGGGGGTGCTCATTCAAGTTGCTTCTCAGCCATTGGAGGAATTAAAACAATCTTTAATAATCTTTGCAAAATCACTCACTTAAGTTTTATATAACATAAGCGTTAAATGCTGGCTTAGGACTCACGTTTCAGAGCTGTAATCTGATATTGTGTATGGTCCTCTTTTTTAATCCTTAGTGGTTTTTTAACTACTTTTTTAGCAAAAAAAAAAAAAAATGCAAAATTGCTAGCCATCACCTGCAGATCTTGTTTGCTATTTTTTTCCACATTCCTTCTCTGATGTTGTGTTTTAGCTCAGGCTTTCAATCAGCTAGTCTGTAAGGCTGAGTTTTTGAATACTGCATCCTGGATTTTCTTCACTGAGATTTTAAGGAAGCTTTGCAACCCTTAATTGTGGCTGACAGACTGAATTGTTTACTGTGTGCTTCTTTAAGGTGTCATACAGATTAAGAGAGGTTATAATTTTTCATTCACTTACTTTCCAGAGGGAGAGCCTGCACAAATACTTTTTATTCCTTTATAACGAGAAGATAAAGTCTATGAGGAAAAGCTGTTCTTCATTCACCATAATTTCCTCTGATATTTAGTCCTCCCCCATTTCATGAGATGCAGTTGCAGCCTCATGCAGTTAAAATACATTTTAACAGAGCAAGACAAGGAAGCATGCATGCAGGCAGAAACAAACATAAACATTGGGAACCTTTAAGGATTTAATAGAACCAAATAAGTAATAAATAAATGTACGTCTGAAAATGTAAATTATTATTAATACAGACTCATTTGATAGATGAGAAAACCAAACATAAAGGAAACAGAAACACATTATACTGAAACAATATTAGAACAGAATTCTAGTTTCCAGACCCACTTCTCTATGAAGAAATCCCTGGGTTAGATATGTATGAATCTTTGTACAGATGCATGGCTTGTGAATTAAGTCTTTCTTAATTTACATCAACATGTTCAACTTTGACTTACTATCCTGAGGGATCTAGATTTAGGCCAGAAAGTATCTGCTTGCATTAGTTCGGGTCAGCGGTATCTGAGAAGCAACATGAAAACCCAGAGAAAAAACATCATCTACTGATTATTCACAGCACTGTACATGCTGGAACTCCCGTGGACTACTGGGCTTCAAATCCAGCATTTCCCTTGTGTTCTGTGTCCAGCAGCTCACAATCTCTCCATGCTCACTTGCTTAAGTTGGGCAAGAGGGGAAGCAGTGGGATCTCATACAGCCCAAATTCAATACAAGACACAATAGCTTCCCTGGAGCTAGAATGAGCCTATGTTAAATCCCAAGAGGTTGTTGTTTTCCCCTCAAAAATAAACATCTTTTCTTCACTCTGATATCCTGTCCTGAATCACTTCCTTATCACTATTTTCACCATTTTCACTTTGCAGTTCTTATGGCATTAGCTTATTTCTTTGCCTGTTGTGCTCAGATGTATGAGTCACTCTAGTGTAGTTGTAAAATGTCATTGGTGGTAGCCTGGCAGTGAAGCAGAACAGAGTGGGTCTTTAAAATCACTCCTCCTAAAGATGAAATGGTATTTCATGGCTCCTTTTCCTGACACTACTCACAAGCCTGTAGATTATCATGATTCTTCAGCAAAACCATTGTCCACTGAAAAATAAACTGAGACCTCAACAGCTCATTCCTCCAGGAAAATGAACAGCTGTACAAGTTGACCTGTCTTTACCTGTTTGAATTAAGAGACGTCACAGAGAAGTAAAAGGCATGCTAATAATTCTGTTCATTCATCAATCCCTTATTATTCCTAAAGCAAAATAGTACTGCCTGTCACAGCAATATATCAAATATAACAAAAAACTTATTGTCCTGGAGATGGGGAAAAAGTAGAAAGGTTAAGAAAGCAATAACTGAAAATGTAATTGTATTGATAACGAAAATAATTACATTGGTGATTGTATCTTCTGCTGCTTTTTCGTACTTTATATTATAAACTTGTACCTGCACTTTAATCAGATTAGTGATATCATCTACTTATTTAAATGCCAAAAAGACTTAAATAAAATAGTCCCAGGGGGACTAACTGGAAAAAAAAAAAAACACAAATACAATAAGACACAAATGGAAATATACACTCGACTGAGAAGCAAGATGTATGATTTGAAAGAAAAGAAAGCTGTTCTTTTACAGAGTGAAATACTTTTTTTTTTTTAAATGGACTGCAAACCTAAGCATTTCTAATCTTCTTCAACCTCCAATATTAAACAGATCAAGTTCTAAAACCACATCTCTTTTTTTCCACTATAAATGCAAACACTTATTCCCACCATGCCAGACAGCATTGACCATTGTCAATAAAGAGGTAGAGATGTCCTGCAAACAAAGGTGAGATTGTGCATCACCAGCAAAGCCTGAGCTGCGCTGTAGAGTGCTGCTCTGCTGCATCTCAGGGAAACCTAGGCAATTCTCCCACAGGTACAGTCTTAATCTGCATAAATGAAGAGGATTTTCTTGAGGGTAAAACCAAATTTGAGTAAATCACAAAAGGAGAATTAGGGAACACTGATACAGGAAGCAGCAAAATCAAGATGTTTTGGGCTTGTGCTAAGAGAGCAGGAGATCCTTCATGCATACCAAAACCTGGATTTATTGAAATGCATCCCAGTCGCTTGGGGATTAAATGTAATTTATAATTGCATTTCTCTATTTAGCCCAATAAAAATATGTCTCTCACAGAGGTTTCAAACAGCTTTGTCAAAGAAAATAGGCTGACTTTGAATTTTCTTTCTAAAATTATTTTGTGTCAGATTTAGATACTCAATACATGTGAAAATCAAGATGAAGAGGTTAACTTCTGGTGGATTTCTCTCTATAGAAGCAAGTGGTATTCTTGCAAAAGTTGTTCTTTATTGGAATGATAGTGCTAAAGTATTTAGTTATTTGCTAACAAAAGTGGAAAAAATACTTGTTTGATGTCCCTAAACTTTAAAACAAAAAAAAAAAAAAAAAGGGGGAAGCTCCTTCTGCCTATGTTGTTAAAAAAAATCATGGCAGATTCATAATAATCCATTTTATCTTATGCTTCTTACACTACTAAACGGAAAGAGTACTTCTAAGTTTCATCACACGGGAGCCTGTACTAAAGAGAAATTTGACTTTGCCAGAATAGCATCTCCTGCCTTCTCTGCATAACGCATTCAGTTCAGATGCATGTTGCTCTTTCTCCTGGCAGTTAACATGTACAACAGTGTGTTTACGCAACTTTGACCTTCCTGTTCTTCCCTGTCTCATTTCTGTTTGCATGAGCATAGTGAGCTGATGAAGTAAAGTGCGTTGTAAAGGTCTCTCTATTTTGAAAAGCCTTGAAAAGAGGATACCTCTCTCTCTGACATGAGGATCTTAAAAATAGGACAGACGTAATCCTTCCCAGCACAGTAATGGAGCAACAGTAGAAGTCCTTAATTTGTTGAAGACACTAGATAAATAGTATACAATAGTCTTGTGCTACACTTAGCAAAACACCCATGAAACAAAGTCAACAAACATTTGCACCATACCAAGTGGGTAAGTGACTGGCTCTGTATGGATCCCAAGCCTTGAATGTTTTAAGAGCAGCAGTTATGAAACACTACAACTCTGTGCAAGATTGTAACCAAAGCTGACATGCTGGTTTTCATATTTTACTATTACTTTTCAAAGAACAACACATATGCCCTAATCACAGTTGAAGCCACACTTGCACAGCTTTAACCACTCAGAAGGAGAAGGCCTGGTATCTTACCAGGTTTTATCAGGGTTTTAAAATGATTTTTTTTTTAAATCTACATCTGAATACTTTTTTTGCAAAAAAGTTACTTCCATTAATTAAAAAAGTAGAATTAGTTTGCATCAACTATTATTACTGTAATATTGACTTCACATGTTTCAAAAACATAAGCAGTACTTTGCTACACAATGAAATTAGCTAAATAAATAATGGGGATATTCTCCCCCTCCTCTTCAGACCAATAATCAGCTGATTTACACATTTACAGAAGAAAAAGCCCAGCTGTAGCTTTTTTAAAACCAGAATGATGTTATAGGAAACGCTTGGCTTCCAAGTTCATTGTAAACATAATTAAATGTTAAAATTTCCCACAGAAAAAAAATACAAAAAGCAAAAAAATAGAAAAAAAGAAAGAAATAACCCAAAAAACTGTTTACTAACTCATAGGGATATAGAGATTAGCCTGTTTGATTAAAACAGCCGGTCTTCAGATCATCTATCTCATCTTGGAAAGGTATTTCAGAGATGGATATGATAGGAAATTATCAATGCCAAGGCTAGTTTTTTCTTAGGGGCTATTTTTTTTTCCTCGCCCCTCTCTTTCTTCTATCTGGGGGTTATTACTTAAGTTGAATCTCCAAAACCAGCAGGCTTCTGTTGATCTTCTCTATCATTATGGGAATGTATTTATCAATAGCTTATGGCTTAGAGATATTTTAGAGTCAAATTTTCCATAAACTTACATATATTTTTAAAAAATCTGTCATTTACCACAAAGATATTGGGGTTGGATGGGAGCCTGGGCAACCTGATCTAGTACTAGATCTGGAGGTTGGCAGCCCTGTCTGCAGCAGAAGGGTTGGAACTTGGTGATCCTTGGGATCCCTTCCAATCCAGGCCATTCTATGATTTTATGATTCTATGAAAAAGTTCATAGCTAATATGGAATAGGAGTAGCTTAAAATTTTTTAATTCTGTAGTTTGGCAAATGGACTTAAAATTTTCATTGACCTATTGTGGGATCAGAGAGCTGTATTCACTTGAAAAGAAACCTGACATCGCTTCTGTTTCTGACCTGCTGTATATGTGCTTCCATGAGATATTTCATTGCCCACTCATATTTTGTTCATATGAGCTGTGGTTTGTTGTCAGAGTGATATAATGGCAGCTGTATCAGTAACGTTGCATTTGCTGTAAAAATTGGCAGTCCTTAAATTGAGACAAGAAGCTACAGAAAAGAGAAGATGGTCTTATGGTTTAAAAGGATAGCAGGTGCTCTGGAGAGCTGCATTTTAACTCTGTCAGAAAATCCACGTGTAGTGTTGGACACTTAATGAAAACCAATGCTTTTCAGAGGTGATCATTAAAGTGCATTTCATTCTTTGTATAAAAGGTATCTTGGCCTGGTCCGAAGAAGAATACTTGAAAATGTGCTACTCAGAACTTTCTACTGAATATATACATTAATACAAATGGCTAACTTACACCTCATAAATTGGATGTTAAAAGCCAAAACAAATAAACTCTGCACCTTTTAATATTTCATCTTTATTCTATGCTTCAATTCCTCGTATGTAAAATGGGAAGAAGAATATCTCGCAGAGGTGTTGTGAAGATAAAGACATCAGTATATGTTAAGTGCTCAGAAACTGTTGTAAAAACCACAAACAAAAGCCTCTGAGGACATTAGTAAATCTTCCAACCACAGAGAGTTAGACTAGCGCAGTAAACAAGGCACCAAGCCGGCACAATGAATGAGAAAGATGTAGATATTTAAAATAAAAGTATTTAACAGCTAGCCACTCAGTGATAATTTTGATACTCCCTAGCTTCTGAACAAACTCAGCTTTATATTACTTTCTCTGCTATGTCATAGTAGGCAAGCCAGCAGTGTTATTTTCTGATGGAGTTCCACACATTTGCTTTGTAAAAGAAACATTTTATGCAAGCAGTTTTTAACAAAAGGGTCAAAGAAAGTGTAATAACAAAGTTAGAATCAACAAATGCTGTAATTATATTGTACTTCAAGAATAATAAATCCCTCTTAGAAATGCTTTAGTATATATATTTTATTTTATCAACACATGAATTTAGTATTCCTGCAGCACTCTACTCACCAGGTTTTCTTTGTTAATGGAGAGTGTGACTGAAAAAAAAAAACACAAGCTACAAAACTATAGCTGAATTATTCATGGTAATGATTTCACACCTAAAAATTATGTCAAAACCACTAACTACACTGTTAAAATAAAAGGTAGCTCGACTCAGTAGGTGATTCCGAGAGCATAATTCTTGAAAGCCCATAGTCTCTCATGTTTCACCTGTGGAAATGTATTGTGTATGTTACTTGATGCAATACAACTCAATGTTGAAAAAACTGAATTCCAAGGACTCAGGTGACTGAAAGCATTGCCAGGCAGTGGGTTAGCATTCATGTTCTTTTACATGGAGAACCGTACAGAGGCCCTTAAAAGAGAAGGCAGCCTATTGTCAGGTAATCTGAATCTCTCCTGGATAATTCTGGCAGAGTTAATCCAGGTAAAGAACTCAGTAGCTCTTGCCCAGAAGCAATTTGAAGTAACTACACTTAAAATCCAGTCCAAGTCTCAGCCCCACAAACACACAGCATCCCTGAAAGCGTATAAAATCAAACACGTATGTTTTAGCACAAGTATCAGGCTCACATGAATGATCACAATAACATCTATGTAAAAGTTAATCGGCAAGATGCTAATCCCACTGTCTCCTCTGTTTAATCTTCTCTTCCCTTGCTGGATTCTAGAAAAGAGCTTAGATAATCTCTTTTGGCTTTCAGCAAAAAGATGTAACTAAACTATTTTCAGCATCCAAAAAATCATGTTTTCAATGACAAATTTAAACTAATTGCTGTTTTTGCTCTTATTTCTGAGTCTTGGGTTTTGTTTGATCAGCTCTAATATTTATTTGTGGGTGCCACTCAGGAAGCAATTTAGCTCATCATCATTTCTACAGTCAAGTGCCAGAAACTTGGTTTGAAGCCAGGGGTTACCACACGTAGGGTAAGTGATAAGCACAAGCAGTGATTTGGCTCAGTCTGAACTCTTTCTGGGATGCTGGCTGTTACACAAGAAGACAAACGTCTGCAATCCTTGAATAAGGCAGCAATAACTTACAGTTGCAGGAGTTTTGCACCCTATCTGTCCTGTTTCAGGCCTAGAGACTGACTCCAACCTACAGCTGCAGAGCAAAGCCAGTTCCAGACTTCCCAGCTCTGTAGATAACACTAAGTTTTCAAAGGTAGAATGGGGAAGAAGGAAAGTGAGAGCTGTAAGGAAGGAAAATTCAGATTTAAAACAGGGCTGTGGTTAAAGGATCAATGCTCTAGGCAGCTGACTGATTATTCTTCTGCCTTAACATTCTGCTCACCCTCTGTAGAAGATTACCATCCTCTCTCTCCTTATCCCAGGCAACTGTTCCATCATTGCAGCATTTCATATCTCATTCTCAAATGTCTTTGCCCCTGGGAAGGATGAAGTCTTCTGGGTCTCCTTCCACAATGAGAAATGGAGACAGGAAGGAAGTTGCGATGGGCTATCAGAGCGCTCCTGCCGCTCCTGGGAAAGACCAGCACCTGTGAGAGCAGACAGCCTCGTCAGCATCCACCACAGGAGCAAGCTAGGGGTGGGGCAGTTCTTCAGGATAAAATTGCTGATTCCTTGCAGTTTGCAAGCTGCCACTCCTCTTTGTCTATGCCAGCTTCCCTAAGAGCATTCAGACCTCTCTGGGTATTTTGCTGCTGCGTATTCCTTAAAAGGCTGACATCTTGAGCATGCAGCCAAACCTTGCACAAGGATCAGAATTACACCTTATGTTATGTTCCTGTATGCTCAAACATTAAAATTGTTTTCATTTGGATGTTGCTCAAACACACTGCTTCTTATAAGCACTGGGATGTTTCCTTAGAGACAAATATTTGAGGGACAATGAAGTACTGCTGTTGGTAATTAGCTCACAGGCAGGACTGAAGGATGGAGGAACAGTGATGCTTAGGCACTTCAATGGAAAAATAAAGTAACACAGTTCAAACGATAGCAGCCTCAATAGCTCCCCCTAATTTATGGCAGATATATATGCTCTTTGGTTTTGGAAAAGTTTCTTTCAGAGTCTAAAGCAGGAGAAATTTAGCACTTGCAGTGAAACGTACCATCAATTTTGTTGTGAATGAAAATGAAAGAACATTTCCTTTTTATGTTTCTTTTATATCCTTTTTGTTATGATACTTCGAATAAAAGGTTCAACATGCAGGAAAATGAAAAAAAAAAAAGAATCAAACCCTGCATTTTAGTCCTTTCTTCCTGCTAAGTTTTAAAGTGAAAACAAATTAAAGTTTCCTTAGACAAACTGCAGTCCTCTTTTTCTTTGCCTCATTGTGTATAGCATGTGTATGTGTAAAGAAAAAGAAATGTTGACCGAGGTATCAGCTGAAAATTTGGGCATGTCGTTGGAAGGCTGCATTTTTTTGCTTTAGTTCTTACATGCCAAAGCATCATTTATACATACAGTCTGACATTAAAGAGGCAAAAATGATGCAAGCCTTGCTTTGGCTCCCTATTCAGCAATCTAGGATGGAAAACAAAGTGCCTTCTGAACTGCAGACAATGTCACTCTGCAGGATAGCTGTTGGGTGTTAGTAGCTTATCTATACCCATGACAAAATATAGACCTCAGGGGTTCTTTTCTAGAGGAGGGATCAATAACTCAGATTTTGGTTATCTAAACAGAAAAGGAAAAAAAGTGAAAAAGCTAGCAAATTTGGAGAATTGGCTGCATCTATATATTATATAGCAGAACAGGAGAGAACTTTGCCCAGCAACAGAGGCAGTGACTGCAGCCTTCTGCAAAAGGAGGGTGAGGCTCATGCAGTCATGGGGACTCAGATTTCTTCTTCAGAGCTGAGGATTCATACTCTCTCCAGACTTACCTGTAGCTTGTTAAATCAATAAGTAGATGTAGGAAATAAGTGTCATTGGGAATGCCTGAGGTACTACTGCAGTCTCAGTACTGGAGAAACACTCTGGGAAAGTTCCGCAGTTGTAGAGTGGACAGTGGACACATCACAGACTCTCAGCAGAAATGTATTGAAACAACAGATCAGATCTTCCAGTTGTAGATCACAAGCCTGATAGCCTCTGAACAGAGGGAGAAAACAAGAGGAACTCTGCAGTGTTTGCCACTCATGCTTTTACTGACGAAACATGGGTCTCAACACACATTCATCCGGAGGGATCTCAAGCTAAAAATGATTTCACTATGCAGGGTTCCAAGTGCAAGTCTAGATCCAGGAAAGAGACCTGAAGTGCTTGGTTCATCACAAAACCCCAAGGCAGCCATGCAGGCAGGATTACCTGGAAAACTTTAATCCAGAGACCAACATTCCCAGAGCACGTCTCTTGACTGCCACTGGAGCTTAGGGTGAAGAGGAAGGAATTATTATTTTCATAACAACCCAGCTCAGGCACCCCAAATTGAAGGATGCTTATCTGGAAGTCAAATTTATTGACATAACTTATTTATCCACAGGAAGGAAAAGGCATAAATTTGGTGAGGTTAATTATTTTCTAAATAATTTTTGTTTACTTTCTGATGTGTGTGATAACCTTTGTGCTAGGAGCACCAGAGAACATGACATTTTAGATCAAGTGGAGCTTCTTTGTGCTTAGCTCAAATGCCTCTTGGCAGGCAGTGAAATGGCTGGCTGTATATTTACATGCAAAATGTCATTTATATAAATCAAATCTTGAACACAAATACCTAGAGATATTGTTTTCCTGTAGGCAAAGGTTCATCATAATATGTGGTGTGTTGACTGTTAGGAGTGAATTAATCATTTGAAACAGCATTCAGGAGTTATAGGTAGTCACTACCACTATCTTAGGCAGCATGCAGAGAAATGGCAAAATCAGCTGCCCACACAAAGGATTTTAAGATTTTATGCCAGAATACCTGGCATATAAGGATGCCTTAGAGAGTGGAAGCCTGTGCATTTAAGGAATCCAAGCTGGAAACATGCTACTTAAAAAATAGCTAGTTGCTATTGAAAGCTAAAAAACAGAAAAGAAAGGAAATTGATACCTTAAGAGAAAATGAGCTGAGAAATAAATTAAAATAGACCTCCTATGCCTTGTTTTGTACAAATATCTTAGGTTTTAACATAGAGGAAATCTAGGGGAATTGAGTCAGGGAAGGACAGAGGAGATATTCTTTGAAATGCATTTAGATGCTTAAACATGAGGTTGGTGGCCAATGGCATCAATGAATGACTAGATTTCAGGAGGGTGATACAGTTTGTTGACATCAGAAATTCAATTTGGTGTCTATTTACCCTGAAAAGGTTTTTTCACTGTCTTTTAAGGAACAGTTCATAGTCACAGATATTTGATATAAATGTCTGCTCCTGAATTCAGAAGCATCTAAAATTTATGCTGGTGTTTTTATCTAAAATAGCTTAATTTCTTCACACGACGCTTCAGGTTTTGTTTCTTTCCTAGAAGCCATTTATTGAAAATGGACTCCACCAAACTACTGCACGATGCTAAGAGCAGCAAGGTGTGGAACAGATCTTTTTTTTGTCTCATTTATGTCTGTGATTCAGTCACCTACAGTTTTCAGAGACAAACCATCAATAACATTTGTGGTGATCCTTAATACAATAATACATCGCTTCAGTTGACTGTTGTAACTCTTTCCATCATGAACAGGGATTCAGATTGTTTAGAAAGCGAGGAAAATAATCCTTTGGGATCCATCTTGAACTGAACTGACGACTTCAGAGGAAAGTCTTTCAGCAGGAAAAAGAGAAATTGCCTTTTCCCTTCCTCAACAGCTCCCATTAACTGCCTGTCCTGGTTTCAGCTGGGATAGATCCGATTTTTCCTTCATGGTGGATGGTATGACACTATGTTTTGGCTTTAAGAGAAAAACAATGTTGATAACACCAATGCTGTAATTGTTGCTGAGCAGTGCTATACAGAGCCAGGGACATTTCAGTTTCTCCGCCTCTCGCACTGTCCTGCCAGCGAGGGGGCTGGGGAGCACAAGGAGCTGGGAGGGGACAGAAACAGGGCAGCTGACCTAAACTGGCCAAAGAGATACTCCATACCACATGACATCATATGGAAAGAGCTTGAAAACTGAGGGGAGTTGGCCAGGTGGCCAGCTACTGCTTGGAGATGGGCTGGGCATAGTTGGTGGGTGGTGAGCAATTACTTTTGCATCACTTGTTTTGTATATGAAATTATCACAACTATTATTATTTTTTTCCTTTTCTCTATCTCAGTAAACAGTTTTTATCTCAACCCACAAGTTCCACCTTGGTTTTATTTCTGATTCTTCCCCCCATCCCACTGGGAGCGTGGGGAGTGAGCTAACAACTGTGTGGTGCAAAACTACTTGCCAGCTTAAATGATGACACTGCCAAACAATAAGGTGGAATAAAATATTTTTGTTTCAAAGTCCGTACAAGTGACTGCAGTAAACGTACCATGCTGTGTGGCACCCTGGCCTTCCTTGGTTCTGAAATGCCACAAACACTAATGTGATTTCAGTTCAAGTGAGAGGCATTATCCGCCTAAAAACTGCTTCCTGTGAAATATTTAGCCATTGCAAACTGGATCCAAAAGCAATGGGGGATGTTCAATCCTCTCTGCCTCCTTAACAGAGAAAAAAAGGAGAACTGAAACATATTTGAACAGGTGTAAAAAAAAGTTACTGCAGTCTTAATTTCCATTCCCTGAGAAAGCTCAGAGGCTTGATATGAGCGAGTTTCAATCAGATTTCCACAGAGAAGTCTGTTGTTATTTTACTCATCTGACATACCAAGAGATTGCCTTGTCATGGTCATTTCAGTCACGGACATCCACTCCTCTGTCTGCTCCATTTGGTTTTACACAATGTCTAGTTCCTGCAAGTTGACTAGTTCTGCTTTTATTTCTTCCACTAAATTGCTTCTCACTGCCATAAGTAATTTTTGTTGGAGAAGCTGAGCACACAGGGAAAAGAGATGCTTATGGTAGCCCTGTTTGCAGGTTGTCTACCTCATGCAAAAGATTCAAATCAGAGAGGTGGTGATTTTTCTGACTTTCACATTCTTTTTTTATATGTTTGTGCTATGGATACAATGTGATCGTTATCAGCAAATTCAGTTCATTTTAGGGGACAAGGTCTTGTTACGTTATGTTTTATAGTGAGAAATAATAGCTTTCACTTGCCCATCTGATATCAATGGGGGAAAAAAAGACACATTTGGTCTCACCACCTCTTTTCAGATCTGAAAAATAATTTGCATGCTTGTGGTAAGTGTCTTAGCTATGCAGCTGTCTCTTATCACACAGTGTTCCCAGCTTTAAAATGTATGAACAAATGTATTTGGAGTGATGAATAATAAATAATCTTTATCTCACTCACTCCTTTATTCCACAAAGTCTCAAGGTACTTCATGGAAAGTAATAAACTTTCTGTAAGGAATAAAGACCAATGCGTTGCCACCTCCACAAGGAGTAGTGGTGAATCCTTCGCTATTCTGCAGAGCACAGATACACATTCCCATACAGAGTCTGTCCCTGTTAAAGCCTGCATAAAAGATAGGGAGAGTTCTTGGGCTTTTTTCCTTATATCCACAAGAGCTTGTCTACTAATGAAAAGTAAACAAGAACAAAAAGATAACAAAGGACAAAGGTTACATTATCCAGATTTCTGAACTGAAGTCTTAATTGGGTTTTAGAAAGAGCAGAGATTAATCCATATCTTACAATGTCAGGTGAACTTCAAGATATTCAGTGCGTGACTGGCCAGCATATGATTTGCCTGGAATACCAAGTGTGAGATGCCTGCCCTTTGGGAAGCCAGCCAGTCCCTGCCACAGGGCTCAGTTTCTCTCCCTGGTGCAGTACAGCATGTACAGCAGAGCTGCACCTCTTGTGATTCCGGGAATTTGCTGAAGTGCTAGGTCAGGAGTCCATACATAAAATTCCAAAAAAGACAGCTGCACTGTAGTGTCATTTGCTTGCCTCAGAGATTTTTCTTTGAGCTTTATGTTGCAACTCTTTATGCCATAGAGACAGCTGATCTCAATAGGGTCAGAGGATATAACACCTCGTACACTTTGGCCAAGGAGTTAGCTGACTGCAAGCCCTGACTTGGTTTTGCACACAATTATGTCACTGTGACAGCTTTAACAAAAAATATCATCAAGATATGTGAAAGCCCATGAACTAAACCATAGAGATGAGAAAAGCAAAAGAGTGTACCCGGCAGTATTTATTGAAGTAGGGCTAGTCAAAGCCCAGGAACTCAAGAGGGAAACACTGAAAAACATAAAATCATACGGGGAAAAAAAAATTAAGAAGACAGCAAATCAGCAACATCAAAGAGTTGGCTTACCCCATAGAGCAAGAAGCAGAGCACTCCTTATCTGCCTGCTCATCCTGAGTCACAAGTAGTCATGCAGCCCTGTAGCTTGACAGTCCAATAAATAATGTTATCTGCTCAAAGGTTGTTTCTCTTGCTTGCGTACTCAAGCACAGCAAAGGTGCTCAACCAAAAATGACCATGAAAGGAAGGCCAAGGAATTAATGAGCCTTTGGGAGAGGAACGTCTGCTTACATTCCCCTTTACCTCATTAATTTCTTGCCCTCCACTTTCTCTGTGAAGCCCAAAGTACCAATTAAATCCATGCTCATAGCATGTGGCCAGGGAAAGGGAGGAATGCTGCTGGCATAAAGGAAGAAAGGAGGTGCACTAGTTGAGCCTTTGTTCTCCCTTCTCTCTTGGCTAAAGGAGTGGGGCACAAGCAAGAGACAGTGAGAGAAGAAAGGGAATGTGACATGGGGAGGACGTTCAGCCAGATGAGGCAGTTCGGTGTTTTGACCGTTGGTCTGATGGCTGTGAAGGCTCACAATGCACTCTAGTACTGATCTAACTAGACTGCAGCCACATTTCTATTTTTGCAAGTAAAAGCAGAAAACTTAAGCTAGAACTAGATGTTTTCTGAGTAAAGGAAAAGAATGCTTTTGTCCTCATCTACTTGCTTTTGCAAGAAATTAAACAGTGTAGGATCATAGAACTGTTTGAGTTGGAAGGGGCCATTAAAGGTCACCTGGTCCAACTCCCATGCAATGAATAGGGACACCTACAGCTAGATCAGGTTGCCCAGAGCCTGATCCAGCCTGACCTTGAATTTCTCCAGGAACGGAGGCATACCTATCTGGGCAATATGTTCCAGTTCTTCACTACCCTTATTGTAAAAAACCTTTTCCTTATATACAACCTAAATCTCCCGTTTCAGTCTGAAACCATTTTCCCCTTGTCCTGTCACAACAGACCCTGCTAAAAGAGTCTGCCCCCTTCTTCCTGATAGCCCCCCTTTAAATACCAAAAGGCTGCTACCAGATCTCCCCAGAGCCTTCTCTTCTCCAGGCTGAACAGCCCCAGCCTTCTCAGGGGAGATGTTCCATTCATGGGGGAGATGTTCAACTGCAGTTTAACTACCTCTGGTCTGGGCAGTAAGGGCTTGGGTACTCGCTGCCAGCAGCCACAGGCTTCCTGTAGTCCAAATATGATTGATTGCACCAGCAAGTCTGGGGAGGAAGCCTGTCTGGCTGGAGAACTGGCACCACTAGCTTCTGTAGTACAGGCCTATTTCAATATACAGTAGCTGTGAAAACTGGCTTACACCAAAATGAGTAATCCTGCAGGCAATGCAGATTTTCTAGCACAAAACAAGCACTCCTCTTTTGTACCCCCCCCCCCCCTTTTTTTTTTTTTGGAAAAAAACAAAAACAAAAACACCCAACAACCCTCCTTTTAAATCAGGGCTAAATCACAAACAAATGCTAATAGAAAAGATCACATCCATAACCCCTGCAGTGTATTTACCTATGTAAATAACATGTAATTTTCACTATCTAATTACTGTTTCATGTCCCATTTCCTGCTGCAGTCTATATTTAAATTGTATATTTTCCTCTCTCTACTTGCTCATAATGTGTCTCGATATGAATATTCATACCACTGTTGAGTGTTTGATTACTCCTGTGCTAACCTTGAAAACACTACCCTTCCAACACAGCAAACAGACGGGTGCAGTGGTTGTATAACAGTGAAGAAAATAAAACACGAATAGTGCTCTGACTGGTCTAACAGCACTGCCTGAGATCAGACCACACTCTCCTTTGTTTTTTCCTAAGGAGGCATTTTTTCCCACCCTCTTCTTATAAATTAAGCAAATACAGTCCTTACAATTCTCTGACTGATAACTCTGGAGACTGAATTTCCATAGAAAAGAAATGCTGCAAGAAGCAATGCAGAATTCCTACACCTTGCACAGCCTTTTCAGATGGGATGAAAAAAAGCATTTCAATTGCACATCCCTTTTCCCATCATGTGGATAGCTGATATGTTAAAGAACATTTATACTCTTCTGAATCAGAAAGAAAACGGACAACTTGAATGAGGTCTTTGAGTATAAAAAAAGGGGGGAAAAATCAACAGAATTAAGTATGCTGAAATATCCTGAACCTGTCCCAACCAGTTTACTTTCATTATGACTGCTTCATATTGTAGTGTTGTTCTACTTACATTTCTAAACAAAGGGCTTGGAAAAAAAAAAAAAAGAAAAAGACATGACTATTTCACTTGGAAAAATGTAAAAAAGATTATCCTTATTTTAAGGCTTCTCTGTTTCATAATTCAAGATTGAGGAAGAGAAACAGACTAATTCCCCTGGTCTCTTTTGATTTAATACCTAGGACTGGGTGAGCCATGTCCTTGCAATGCCTGTGTCCCTATATCAACCGTGGGGGAAGTCTAGAGTCACCCCTACACTGTCAAACAAAGCAAGATGTGCCCCATACTGGGTGGTTCCCAGACTCCAGGACCATTAACTCATGACGACAGACATCAGCCAGGTGTGTGGGTGGTGAGGAAGGGGGTTATTTAATGGCAGTACCATATCGACTCCTGGCTGCGTACAAAACAGCCTATCGCTCCTCTGAGCTTCTTTCTTCCCCTTTTTAGAGACACCTACATGTTGCAGTTTCCTTGTACAGTTAAGCTGTTTGAGTAGTTTTAGAGATGCCTACATACCAGCTGCCATTAGGAATACTAAGCTCACAGCTAGGTAACTTGTCCTATTTTTTTTTGGAAAAAAATTACTGTACTGCTTATACATTCACCTCTGGTGTATCTTCACATTTAATGCATCATTCCCTTACAACTTGTCAGTTATGATTCAGTGACTTCAGAGATTTCCAGTCTATAGGAGGGGTGAAGTTGGTCTGAACTAGGAACTGTGAGAAGTCCTAGAGTGTCTCTTGCAGAGACATTGTTTCATTTCATGGCATCTGCAGATACATCATGTGCTATGGAGTAGTTAAGGAAGGGAGCTATAGCTGCTGAGAAAATGAAAAAGATTTAGGCTGATGTGGATCTGCAGCTAACAAAGGTGCGATGGCTGAGAGTTGCACATCTCTGTCTCTGTACAAGTTGCTATCTCCCTTTCTGTCTGTTGAAGTAAGGCTGTTTAAACCAAGACCACTGACAAAGCTGCACAGGCTGAATATGTTCACTCATGTTCACATCTGGAATACAAATGGACATGATCATCATGGCAATATTTTGATATGACAACCTTTCTCCTGGCTCCTAATTAACACATTTGTTACAGTACTGGCTAGGGACCCTGCTAAAATGTATCGCCATTCACATGACAGTTTCATGGAAGGAAGCTAACGTTAGCTTAACGACACCCCAAAGATCCATATAGGAATTTTCTCATATGACAGTGATGTTGATAGGCAGCATGTGAAAAGGGCTGAGGTCCCTAAAGGTTTTGAGGGCATCACACCCTGTGTTGGGAGATGGCAGAGGTATGCTCGCAGTCAGAGCCTATTTTTGAATATCAAAACTTAATCACAAAATTTTATGGACAGAAGAGAGCATTATTCACCGAGGACCACTTCTTTCCCACACAATACATTTAAAAGGGTTCTACTGGGATATAGAAATGTAAAAATGCAATTTCCAAAGTTATTAAAATTGGATTGTTGCTATGCAACATGCTGCCATTTTTTTAAAATCTATGCAGGCTGCATCTAGCTCTTGGACACAGTTCAAAGCTGAAATAGACAAACTTTAAGTAACTCTATAAGGACCAGCAGGAAAGTATAAGCTCCCCAAACTGTTTTGAGCTTTAACTAAATTTTATCCTTAATGATTCTGTTCTGCCTCTGAATGAACTGAATAACTACTAGAATCTAAAGGTTATTTAGGAAGTTGCCACAGAAACAATTAACTACCTCTAAGCCCTTCAGTTCTTTTTTTTTTTTTTTTTTTTTTCTCACCGGTGTGCCCTAAATTACTTGAATCCTGAATAGCTACAGTAACATATCCATGTCTTTGAACTAAATGACATAGTTTTTCTAGAACCCTCATTATGTGAATATTGATTGAATTTCTAATTGGGACTAGGCATCATCTTGCTGACAGCATCACTAAGAGAAGCTGTGTAAGAATGAGAAAGATGATTAACTGAAAAAGCAGAAAAAATAGGAATGCTGTCTCCACTACGAAAGCAGATAGGCTGATCAATGTAATAGGCACCAAGCTGAAATAGCAGTGAAGGGAGTAGAATTAGCTTAAATGATTAAGTCTATCTAGACAACAAACCTCCTCCACATGCGGTGCTGGTTTGTTTCTACTATTATCCTCTTACACTTGTTAAATACAAAAATAGCAGAGGAATCCGAAGAGACTGATTCTGACCTGTGGATTAAATAATTATCCATAGCAGTGCAAAGGGCACATTAACTGTAATTACTCTAATTTAGTTCTATTTTCCACTCACTTTGTCCTGACATGAACAGCCTCATATTGGAAATTGTTTCATGAGATGTTATGCCCCATATTCCCCTCTGCCTCTTGCTCTGTTGTCATTTGATCCCATCTTTGACGAAACAGAGCTTATGAAGTGACGGTGCTTCTGACATAGTTAAAAACAGTTGTCATATTCTCAAGGCCAAAACTGTGTCCAGGTATCAATTTTTGGTGTTTTTCCCATCAATTAGCTGTAATTCTCAGACTTGCAAGTCTGAGCCATAGAACCTACCAGCTGGTGGCACCCCACCTGGTGTGAGAGACTTGTCCTTGGACAGAAAACCTCTGAAAGAACCATGGCAACATATTGTCTCCAAGTTTTGCTGGGGGCAGATTTTGGGAAAGTATGCCATGTACCCTACGTATACCACCTCTGTGTACCAGTGCTAATCCTTGTGCTCCACACATGTCCAGTTTTCTGCTTATCTTCTCAGTTTTTTCGGCAATTGTTTTCTCAGGGTTGGCCACAGCTATTGGTGCCTGGATTCTCTACATTACCTTTCCAGGACATGGTCTGATTCCCGGGGAGTACATCAGGGGCTCACTGAGAGCAAAGAGCTGCTGTAAGTAAGGTGGCTGCCTGTTCGCCTAGCTGAGGTGAAGAGGAGCAACAGAGGTTCTCCAGTAATTGTAGTAGCCCAAAAACCTCATTTGCCTCTGCAGGATCCTTAGAGCAACTGCCTTGATCTCCCCTCTCTCAAGGAACAGAGCCAGGCAGCCTCTGCCGCCAGCTTTTCCTACACACCTTTCAATATGGCTATGCAGGGCCAGCTCTGTGCCTCCAGTAGCAGCCAATAGATTTGAGAACAAGTTTAAGATATACAGCAACTGAAGTAAATATTTTTCCATAGTGTTAGTCTCCTGCACTGTAGCAATTGCCAGATTGTTTTCAGCCTCTTAAGGTCCTCTGGGAGCAGTTAGCACCTGAACCATTGCATTCATCAGTGACCGCCAGGAGCAGTCACCAATGAAGAACATTTA
Organism: Penelope pileata; assembly: GCA_013396635.1. Classification (NCBI taxonomy): domain Eukaryota; kingdom Metazoa; phylum Chordata; class Aves; order Galliformes; family Cracidae; genus Penelope; species Penelope pileata. The sequence continues at coordinate 1,486,035 of WBMW01004678.1, forward strand.
TTCACATTTCTTAGAAGAGATTCAAGTGCATAACATTAACACAGGCTGCTTTTCTCCTATCTGCTTTGCATTCACAATATTTTCATCACTCATCTTTCAAATAAATCACATTGTTGTTCTGTACATGGCCCTTATTTATTTTATTAGAAAAAAGCAGCACATTTTCATCTTGTGATGTTTATTTTCCCCACTATAAAGACAGTATATTTCTAGCTTTTCAAGTGCAAGTATGAAAAAATCTCTCAGTGGCATTGTTCAGAAACTAGTCTTTCTTACATCAGATACCTACAAGCAGTAACTGATAAAATTTGAACTTTAAAGGAATTGGAGCAAAATAATTCCAATTTCACTTGATGGTATGTCTTTCTCAAGTCAGTCCTAAGGCAACAGAGAAAAAGCAGATGACTTCAACAAAGACCTATAGCTCTGATGAAAACAATATTCATCTGGATCACCCTTAAACCTGTCCTGGGGTTTAATAATCACTTTAACTGCAGATAGTTTAAGAGAAATAGCTCAATACTGGTTTTGTATTATTTTTTTCCATGTCTTGAAAAGAATCTCTCCAAGTCTTCTGAATGCCTTTTTGACAATAAAAGAACAATATCCTAAAGCAAAAATCTTAGCTCTGTCCCTATATACGACAGGAAAAAGCACAATAGTTCAATGCAAATAAAATTGGGAACAAAAGGATAAGATATGGTCATTTCTGAACCAGAGAAAATAAGTCAGCAGCCATAGATTTCTCATCTGCACTGCGGTTCTCAGAATTTTCATTATTTACGTGACTAAGAGATGTTTGGCTGCTCAACCTGGTAATTCACATGGAAATAGCAGCTGGCTATTTACACTGCTATATTGACCTTGGAGAGCTTCCTGTACATATTTTCCTCTTGTGAGAAGGCCTATTGTCATCACACAAATCAAAACATCAATGACGCCATTCTTCAGAACATTATATAGCACGAAGCAGCCCCAGCCCCTAGGCCATATGTGTGCTTTTCACACTCAGCAAATGGATATAAGGAATGCGATAGTAGAAACGGATAGAAGTTTTCAACCACTTCTGTGTTGTATAGTGCAGAGTATAAATCTGAGCAGTACAAGAAGATCTGTCACCTGCACCCATGCCAGCCAAATCACTCTTTTCTCTTGCAAGCCAGCTATAGGTGTCTATCTCCACGAAATTTTTGCAAAAATTCTCATAAAGGACTGTGCCAGTAGGACGAGGGGTCTGGAGATGGCTGACAACGTCCAACTTCTGCTGTGGAAAGATGGACAAGCAGAGAGTGAGCTGCTGGAGGTGTTGGTGTGGCCCTGGTGGCAATTGGTACTCGCTGACACATGGTGGGCTGCCCTGTGGATACAGGGGAGAGCTAGGCTGAGAGGTCCAAGGAGTGAAGCCCTGTCCCCTCTGCGGGTGTTCTTGTACCAGAGCAAACAGCTGGAGGCTTCCCTGAGCAAGCTGACCACAAGCCAGCCACCCCGCTGCTGCTCTCCCACTCCCAGCAGCCGTGGAGAAACATCACTGCCACATGCTGCTTGTGCACAGCTGCTTGCAAGAAAAAATGTGAGCAACTAAAAAGACAGCTACAACATAAAACATGTCTACTGAGCTGCAGTTATCAGAAATGGCTTCTGAGAGCACCTCCTCCTGTGGGAGAATTTCTGCACAACAACGGACATGTGAGCAATCCAGCAACTGTGGACAATGTACAAATCTAAANTCCCTTTCCCCAGTTTTCTTTAGAGGATGGATACCACCTTCTGAGGAGGTCTCACTCTGGCAAATCTCTTGCCCTGGGCACTAAACTCACTAATCTCACAGCCACTGCAGTTTCAGGTCTTTGACTCTCCCACCAGCTGTCCTTTGTCTCCTCCTGCTTTTCTCCCGAGGCCTGCCTTGTCAGGGCAGTTGCTTCCCTGCCCTTTCCCTCCATACCCATACAGCAGCAGAGCACAGGCCTAGGACCTACCGATGATGGTATGCTCCCCCCACAACGCACTTCTTCCCTCAGCTTCCTCCTTTGGCCTTGCACAGGAAGACAGTGAGCAGCAGTAACGATAACACTAAGACAAGTCAACAGTCACAAATCTGTCTCAAACTGGAGGGCTGAAAGAACTGATAGCAGACACCTGGTTCAACAACTGAGAACCCATTGAGCACGTGCCTAAAAACAGCCTATGAGTTAATCACCTTATCCCATAAATAGGGAGCAGCGAAAGAGGCCCATGAGCTCTCCTGTGCAGCACCAGACTGTACAACAGAATCTCCCTACTAGCAGAGATGTCTCTTGAGGTTGCTCCTGAGCAGAGATCCCTTACACATTGACATCAAGATGCCTTGCTGATATAGATCCTCAGTAAGTGACTAATTGTTTTAAGCTTTGTCGGATTTGCCAAGATTGTATTTAACTTGATTGCTCACATATAATCGCTTAGACATACACCGTTGACCAAGTCTGGGACTAGGAGTAGATCCAGCCACACCTAGGTTTTTTACCTCCATGGTTCAAGGAGTTTAGAAAGCAAGGGGGTCTGCTCTGAATCTTACAACTCAATGGGAGGGTTCCTATGAGAGCGTGTTTACACTGCTCTCTATGCAGTAAAGAATCAAGTGCATTCAGCCATCTTGAATCTTGTTAAGTTGCTCTCTTATTTACAATTAAGTTTTGTTAAATCGCTATTTTACAGCAACAAATATATTCCTCCCTCTCGCCCGTGAGTGCAGTGCAGTTGCATCCATCTGCAACACTACTCCAGCCTTGTTTTGAAGGGAGACGGGCTGCTCAGGCCAGTCTGCCTTCCTCTGCCCAGCTGCACCACGTCCTTGCCACCCGCCATGCTCCACACAAAGCCTGAATATACAAACACAACACACGTTCTTTCATACATATGCTTCATCCGTTCAGCCCTATTTAATTCAGGCACATTGATTCATGCATTTACTCTCCTTGGAGATATTAATACCAGCTCATACATACGGAATGAGAAGTAGCAATAGCATTGAAATTGGCCTGTAACAGATGTTCGCAAAGATAGCTATAATGTCTGCCTGGCATACATCTTTGTTTCTTGGGTGACAGGAGCAGTAGAGAAACAGAGGAGGAAGAGAGGGAAGGATTATAAACCTTAGGTGTATGTCTGGAAATGAAGCAATTCTGTACATTCACTGTCTCTGCCTGGAGAGGAGACATCTTATACCTGTATGAATTACACCCTGAACCTAAGGAGAAAAAACTGTATCTTTGAGTTCTTGCAGAAACGTGCTGTGGATTTTCTACAGCATGCAGAAGAAAGAGTGTTCTTTCAAAAGCAGTAACTGGAGGCAGTGACAAAAGAAACTAGCTGTTTGAGTTCAGATATCCCAGGGCTGGAGCCCATCGCTCTAAGGCAAAACTCTCAGTTAAAACCTTGTTTTTGTATCTTCATTTAAAATGGTCAAATTGGACAAATACACAGGCAGTTTCATTTGATATTTGTAAAAACACTTCTGCATTTTAGCAGGGAAAGCATTTATAGTTACTAGACATTAAAGATGCTGTAAAAAAATTTGTTGTCAAACATTTCAGCTTGTGGTTTTGATCACTGAAGTGTGAAGTTTCCCTCCTTTTTCACCCATTAATTTTGCAATTCTGAAATCTTCACATAATATTTAATTATTAACAAAGCTTTGCAACCATTTCTAGGCTGGGCTGATAACTTACTTCTCATTACCCAAAAATATATGTCGACTCCGGCAACGTTCAGTATTACTCATGCAGGTGGGTGATTTTTTTCATGTTTATTTTGATAGTGTCTTATTTTGACACATATAGTTTAACTTGTAAGATGCAGTGTTCATACCAGAGCAGTATTGATGGAAAAATAGAGTCAATAAGCATTGTAAACTACTTTTGTATGCTATGAGATATCCTCTTCCAATATGATCCCCTCATAGTTCTTGTTGATAAGAAATTGTTTTGGATTTGTCCTCTACTATAAACTGACCACTGAAATACGTGCACATACAGTTAAAAAAAAAAA